>LD352131.1:53573-68021 GCA_001465055.1 Ptychodera flava | reverse complement strand
AAGGGGGGTCATCTTTTTTCACGAAAAATGCAGGGGGTCTATATTTTTTTGAACACCGGCGACAAGATTCTGCCCCTCTCCAAGGCCGTAAAAACTGAACGGTCCCTGAGTTTGCGAAAGGCATTTGAATCGGTCTTGTGGTTTGACCGCAATCTTTGATTTTTCGAAAATCCGGATTTTATGTGTAAACATTTCTTCTCCAGAACCAACACACCCATTGAGCTGAAATTTTACTTGCATTATCCTAAGTCTGAGCACTTTTAAGTTTGTGAGAGGCGTATGGATCGGTCTCATGATTTTGCAAAAAATCGCAATTTAAATTTAAACAAGTCATTGTCAATGTCATAGTCCCTGCAAAATATAAATTCTGTCACTTTAATACATTGAAAGTGCACAAACCTAATAGTTGAAACATACTTCAATACCGGAAAGCATCCAATAGTTAAATACATCCACCCAAAAACACTTCTGTAGCATTGATAGGAAGTCCACAATTAGGTATGTGCATAAGGCTCAGGCGGGGGCCCAGGAAAGGGTACGTGGCCAAGTTTCCCAGACAGGCATTGGATATGCTGTTGTTTGGCAGCTAACAAGAATGTACAACAAAATTGGCATATTTTATTGTACGATAATTTTTAGTTCAGCCAGGTTTGCCTTTGATCTGTTGAAATCAGGTACGCTTTACTGCAGTCTGCCCGAATAGGATAGGGTTATAGTATTAGCTCTGTGAAAAGCGGACTGGGTTTTTTCCAGTACAACAACTTGCTGTACAGGCCATAAAAAGGATGTTTTATTCAGGGCCATCAGTATGGACGACTTGTGGTTGTTGTCTTGAGTAAGAAAAAATCAGACCCCAAGCCTTAGCACATCCTCCAAAAAGAGAATATCAAAACAATAAAATATATGCACACATCTACCTCCCCAACTCACACTTATATAGAGACGAGAACGAAAGTTATAATAGTACTGAAATTATTTGTTAAGAAATAAGAAATAACTTTAAATACTATGAATAATGGACAAAGACACTACTTATTTTCATTTTATTTATTTTTATTCAAAGCTGATCTACCTCATCACCTACAAAGGAAAGTGTAAAATGGACAGAAGCTGCTTTCAATGAAGTAATGTTGAATGGAACCTTTCCATATACAACATATGCCACACATCATTCAAAAGGAAATTTTCAGCACTGAAAAATAAGTTTTACTTGCAGCAGCCAATTTCAAACAATTTTTTTGCAAATCTAAAACACGCCTAATTTTGATCATCTCACCATCCATTGAAAAGTTCTGGCCTCCACAGTGTATTGTTATGCCAATGATATGGACTCCGAAAGGTTAACGTATTTTATAGACAATGGTAATAAAACCTTGTACAGAACACAGTAACTGCTGGTTCTGAAGAAGAAAAATGTTGAAATATTAAAGAATTGTTTTGAATATTCATCTTGGCAGCCAAGGTCACATGACCACTCACGATTTTATTGGCCAGATGTTTCGGGCTAATGGCATGCATGCCAAAAACCAAATTGCCATTTGATTGGCCCCTGCAGTTTTTGGAAAGGAGTCATTTATAACATGTGATAAAAGTTGATGTGCATATATATGTCATAGTACATTGTCCTTGTGCCAAGTTTGAAAAAAATCAAAATGGCTCAAGATATGAAAAAATGCAACAAAATGGCCGCCAGGTGACCATTGGCCGCCAGGTGACCATTTTGGAACTTATCGTGATAAAAATTGACATGCATATGTATGTCATAGCACATTGTCCTTGTGCCAAGTTTGAACAAAATCAGATCAGGCATGTCTGTGTTATAAAGTCAGACAGGAAAAAACGCAACAAAATGGCCGTCAGACGGCCATATTAGGGGCGTATCGCAACAAAAATTGACGTGCATATGCATGTCATAGCACATTGCCCTTGTGCCAAGTTTGAACAAAACCAGAACAGGCATGTCTGCATAATAGAGTAAGACACGAAAAATGCAACAAAATGGCCGCCAGACGGCCATATTGAGGGCGTATCGCAACAAAAATTGACATGCATATGTATATCATGGCAAACTGTTCGTTTGTCAAGTTTAAACAAAGCAAGTCTGTGCATGTCTGAGTATTGACTCTGAGCACGAAAAAATCTCAACAAAATGGCCACCAGACGGCCATATTGAATTGTATCGCAAAACACATTGACGTGCCTATGTACCCCAGAGTACCTTGTCCTCGCACCAAGTTTGAATAAAATTGGGTCTTGCATCATTGAGTTACAGCTGCTGACGCACGGACGCACAGACGCACGGAACCCAATCTAATAGTGCCCGGACTACGTCCGCAGGGACTAATAATCTTTTTCTCAAGTACCAGTGCACCGATTTAACTGAACTGTCACATGTATAACCTTTAGTGTAAGCTCTTTCAAGTTTGTGAAAGGCATTTTTGTCGGCCACGTGGTTTGGCCACCATATTGGATTTTGCGTAAAAACATACGATTACCAGCGAAACATACAGTAACCATGAGATGATATACAAAATTTGTCGTCACAAGAACCAAAAGACTTTCTAGCTCAAATTTTGCCTATTATATCATGTGTGCAAGGATTTGACAGCATGACAACCGCTTGGGCCCCGCAAACGCTGCTTGTAACTTCAATTCTTTATTTTTTGATATCTTTAATTTTCACGAATTATATTTACTACCATGGATATTGGCTTCATAATCACACACTACTTTCTTACTTCTGATCGGTTGACGGACGTTCTGATGACATTACTCGTGCATTGCGCTTCGAATATGAAAAGTAAACTTCCGCTCAAACTTTCCTGAAGCAAACTTTCAGCCATTCTCTTTCGAAATCAATAATAAAAATCAGGGGTCACCACGCAAATTTTCAAATTGATAAAAGAGAAACACCGATATTTCAAATTCAATATCACTCACATCATCCCTCTATTATCTCTACAAGGGAATAATATACAATTTCAGACTTTCACAAAACTAAGCCTGTGAAAACTTTATGTACCCAAGGGCTTCAAAATGAGCTCCAAAGTGGTAGATCAGAAGAAATTGCAAAAGTCTGAGAGTCCGAATATCTGTCCCAAAGGGGCATTCAACCTTAAACTGGCACTTAAAGATTCCGTATGACGTCCCTTACGTAAAGAAAAGTTCTTCACCGCCAGATATGTTCAAATACGGAGTAACGTTGCTAACACAACTCAAGATATATGAATATTTTCACTGCATTCTCAAATGATTTAAATATCATTTTGAAGCTTCAACACACAATAATTCTCCGACCGTACGATCTAAAACTTTCAATCCTTTGGACCCAAGATCATAGGCTTGAGTTTATTGTCCGATAAAGTACGTAGTTCGTTAATAGAATGTGCCTTGAGGACAGATATTCAGATTCTCAAACTTTTACAATTCTTTTCAGGTATACCACTAGACTCTCCACAGACGCTGTGTCTTGTTTTGTGCGCGCCGCGATGGGCCTGCATTCGAAGGCTACGCTGTGCAGGTGTGAGAGGACGCGCTGCTAGACTCACCGACTTGCAACTGTCGGTTCTTGCAAGGATATATATACTCATAAGGGTGGTGACGTCAAAAGAAAAACCTACCTAACTGGCCTTAGCGAATATTATACAAGTAGCTAGTAGACCTATACACGCGGTATGCTTTTATTTGTCATTTTTAATTTTATCTGGCTGTGGTACTTGTCATTTGTTTTTTAGTTACGGATGTGTGGAATTTTATTAAGTACCCGGATCAGGCAGAAATCCGACCGGTCGTTTGCAAGAACGTCCAGACCCTGGGATTCGCGTCGCGTCTTTGAAGGACGCGCTTGTGTTCCAACTGACAGGGAAGAACGCGAATCGCAGGGTCTCTGCCAGACTAGTATACCACTTGTGGGGGCTCATTTTATAACTCTTGGAGTGAGAACGATTCTCACCCTCTTAATTATTTCGAAAATCTATTCTTCCCCGTACAGTTAACACAGGAATGGTGTCCATTTTGAATATCAAATATCAGTATATATCAGGTAATTTGTTTCTCTAATACCTAACTTTGCACGATGACCCCTGATATTTATTCTCGAATTCTAAAGAGAACGGTTTGAAGATTCCTTTAAGAAAGTTTGAGCAAAAGTTTAAGTCTTTCAATTTCGAGGCGCGTACTTCCTTTAAGGCCTAGCTCGTCTCTCGTTTAGTCGATATGCTATTGTCAATTTACACTCACTGGCACGCGGGGTCACTAATCATGCTAATATTGAAAATTGCCGACAGTTTCATAAACGCTCCGGGGTACCAGTCCGCACAGATCAACTCTTACCGAAAGAAACCTTTGAGCAACAGATGTCATACTTGCTTCTCGATGCTTATAAGTTTTGCTTTTGAAGAAGGGGGGAAACGCTATGACATGCTAGAAACTACTTAGAAGCGCCAGACTTGCCGTGTGTACAGACGACAATCTTACCTTAATTCAGTGAGTGCCAACACGGAGAGTAATCAGAGCTTCAATTCTCCGTAATATCAGGCCTTGTGACAACAATGATATGATAGCAAGATAGAAATAAAAACGGAATATGGTCGTTCGATCGAAGGACACGATTTATCCAAGCAGTGCGTATGCCATTGTCATGATGTATATTCGTGATACCTGTCGTCCGTTCTGTATAAGCCTATCATATCGGTACCAATAAGGTCATGGTACTGGCATATCGCTATTAAATGGGCGTGGCCAAGGCAAAACAAAGAAAAACAGTCCTTTCTCGGCCCTCCCGAGAACTAGTAAGTAACCAACCAACTAACTAACTTAATAACTAACTAACTTACTATCTATCTATCTATCTATCTATCTATCTATCTATCTATCTATCTATCTCTCTATCTATCTATCTATCTACCGGCACACACGCACGCACACACACGTCTGTTCGAAACATTTTACCATAGACCAAGCATACATTTTCTCTGACCATATAGTCAAAGCTCTGTAAATTAAGGACAATTTATTAATACGCCTAATCATCTTCACTTGCTATGTGTCATATTAATTGCTGTGTTCAAACCAAACAACGCAAATGAATGTTGTGTTAAAATACATAGGATAAAAACTGCGTTGTCGCATATATTTTGTGAGATTTAAGATGATAATCAAACGTATTATTAGGTATGGCCTTTTTGTATAAAAAATATGCCATTAGATCGGGGGGTGTCACAATGCGGACGTACGGTTTTGCGTTTTGACGGATTTTTCTTGTTTGTTTTTTTTTATTTTTGTTTTTGTTTTTGAATTTGAATTTGCATACAATGCATATTATTATCCGAATGTACAAACCTTCTGCGAACAAGATATCATAAAAAATCGCTGCATATTGTTCATCATTTCGACCACCCCTCCTACGATCTAGACGGTCCTCCCGAGGCTTAGTTGCTAAGAAAGCCAGCCTCGCCGGATACAGAGACAGTGGACCATGATCAACATATATGTATTCTGTTAAGACCGTTCGCCCGAAATAGCCCTGACAGTATGTATTTGTACGTTGCGAGGGAAGCTTTTGCTTGTTGTTCAAACGCGTCAGTGACTAGGTGCGTGTTGAGGATTTGTTATGATTTTTAGCCTCGTTTATGACTCGGTTTTATGACTCAGTAATTTATCGGTAGCGCTGCTGTGCAGCTAATCCGATGCCATTACAACACTTTTGAAAGGTACACAATATCACGGTCACTGAGTTGTTCAGTGACCTTGACAATGTACATCATTAGAGCGATAGACCCAGGAGTTGGAGGGTCTACGGTAGAACGAATATTCTAGAATGCACCATGCGACAGATATTCGAAATGTAAAAAATTTACAATGCGTTTTGGGTCGGGAGTTTTTGAGGCTGGTGGGGTAACTAAGTTTCCAGTAGCTTGTTTTTGTGAATGTGGATGTCGGCCATTTTGAATTTCTAGAGTCGTAAATTTATATTGAAAGCTTTGGGTTTTTAGAACAAAATTTTGCAGGGTGACCCCTTATTTTTAATCTTAGTTTGAACAACGGTAAGTCTTTCAATTTGGAATCGCGTACTACCTTAAAATAGCTCTGACTTTCCAGGAAATAATGATGAAAAATTTGAAGCGAACACCTTATCTTAAATGGGTTTCAAACACTGTCAAAAAGATTAAAGACTGTTTGTCCTCTTTAGGTGGCTGTCGTTCTTGATCGCTATGTTGAGCGTAGAGCATATCATTACAGTTTTACACTAAATGACGACAAAGACATGCGTTTCAACCGTCTGCAATGTACATCATCAGACCTTGGCCTAGCTAAATTCGAAGCAAAACATCTGCAAAGCAAAAGTTGCTGGAATTCTTTTTGCAACAATGCCTATTTTTCTGGAGGGGATGTTTACTTTAAAGTCGGCCAACAATGTCAATTTTAGGGAAAATGAATAAAACAACATCAACTTTCAGTATGCGAAAAGATAATTGTACTTCGGCATCTTCTAACAACCCCCATTCCTGACCTGCAGAGATCTATTGGTCCCACCCCCCGCCCCCCGCTAGAGTTTGGAAGAACGGTATAATGCCCCCGTTTTCGAATAAAATCCCCGAAATGATTACAAGAGGTTACATTCATCGAAAATTGGCAGGATCATAAGTTCAATGCTACAAAAGTCAAATAAAACTTGCCCATAAAACCGACTTGTCTTGGTAAAATCCGCTGATGGTGGCCTGCGAGCAAGGTAATTGTTTGTACGCCAAAATTAGGATATACACAACGGACGAACTTTGCCCTTGAAATTCTTGGGGTTTTTGTAGCGTGAAGTACCATGCATTCTCCACATATAGTGACAACATGACGCTGTCTCGCCGTCAATCAAGAGATCATAGCTGATAAAGTTATATTTCAGAACGGCTTACCAGAAAACCCGACCCGACCAAAGTCGACCCGAGACGAATTTGGGACAACCCGACGCTCTGAGTCAACATTTGTAAGTCCAATTTTGACACATGCCGCTCCGTTCCCTATTGTGACAGCAACTTCAAATGTCAGAGCACAGCGGAAGATCGTTCACAGCAAAATGTCATGAATTTGATATTGCTACATTAAGAAAGTTGCTAAACGTTTCTTTTGGTGGTTTCTTTTGGTGGTATTCAGAGTTCCTGTTGTACTTGTCTGCAGCATGGAAATTATCTTTCTTGACGTTGACCACACGAATGGGATCTTCAACATTATTTTGGGTAGGGGTGTCCACGTCGACCATATTTGCTGATCCCTCACCTGCTTCTTCTGAGCAAAATTTGTGGAATTTATAGACCCACATCTATACTAGCTAGTATTCTTTGTCACGTGCAAGTTCATGTTAACCAAAGAAAATAAGACCAAAGCACGATCTACTTCGAAGAGATGTAAAGTACCCACCTACTTCTACGCACACCATGGCGTGAAATTCCAAACGACGCAGACGCACACAGCCACCACCTCTTCTATGCGATAAGGAAGCATTCGATATTTACAGGGAGGGAGTGACGTTTACGAAACCGTTTTTAGGAGGGCCAAATTTTACGAAGGTTTGTTTAGAGTTATGGCAAAAACCCTCATTTTGGAATTTCACAAAATGTTGATTCACTACATAGCGCCTCCTTAATAACTTATCAATATATGCCGCAAAATGGAAACTTAAGGTGAATATCTCGAAATCAAAGATTGTCGTTTTTAGACACGGGGGGGGGGGTAGATCTTATGAAAAGTGGTATCTTAACGGGACAGTACTCAAATTTGTCCCTCACTATAACTATCTTGGGGTCATATTAGCTAATTCTGGTTTAAGGAGTCATGCACAAAGGCATCTAGCCAGCAAAGGATCCATGACTTTGGTGTTAAGCAAGCTCTTTCACGATTTGGAAATATTGATGTAAACCTGGCCTTTAAAATATTTGACAATAAAGTTCTCCCCGTTTTTATGTATGGCAGCGAAATCCGGGGTTTCCACAAAGGAGATCAAATTGAAATAGTTCACAACAAATTTTGTCGTTTTGTTCATAAATTATATTCCAATGCAGCTACCTTGCTGTCAAAGGTGAACTTGGGCTGTTCCCTTTGCGTTCTAATAGGCTTGTGAGAATAATCAAATACTACTACTACTACTTCTACTACTACTACTACTACTACTACTACTAATAATAATAATAATAATAATAATAATAATATAACTTTATTGTCATATGCATACAAAGCATTTGAAATTGCCTTTCCACATGCGCTCATAAAAGACAAGACAAACCGAACATACAAATAAAATTATACATACTAAAAATGCTGTCAAAAACGCTGATAAAAATACAATTATTGAGCAAAACCTTAAAAACAATGGCGCACAAAGCTAGGATTGATTTAAAATGCGTATTGCAGATGGATAAAAACTATTATTAAAGCGGACTGTTCTCGTTTTGATACTCCGATATCGCCTACCAGAGGGTAACAATGTGAAAAAATTGTGAGCGGGATGACTCGAGTCGTTGATTATTGCCCCAGCTTTGCGGATAGATCTTGAGTGATAGATGGATTGTAAAGATGGCAATTCTGCCCCAATGATTGTTTGTGATACACGTACAACACGTTCAAGAGCATTCAATTCATTCTTAGTGATATTGTTGAACCAGATAGTGATGCCATATGTTAAAATACTTTCTATTACAGAACGATAAAAATTGACCAGGATAGAGCGATTCATACCAAATTTCTTTAAACGTCTGAGAAAATAGAGACGCTGCTGTGCTTTCTTTACTAGGTGTTCTATATTTTCATGCCATGACAAGCCATATGAAAGGTGAACACCAAGAAACTTGAAAACAGTGACGATTTCAACTGCATTCCCATTTATGGTAATTGGGGTGTGGGTAAAATGTTCTTTCCTAAAATCGATAATTATTTCCTTGGTTTTGTTTACATTGAGTTCAAGATTGTTCACATTGCACCAATCAGTTAAATTTGCAATTTCACTTCTGTATGCAGACTCGTCATTTTCAGTTATTAAACCTATGGCTGTTGTGTCATCAGCAAACTTCACAATAAAATTATTAGCATACAAATGAGTACAATCATAGGTAAAAAGAGAGTACAGCAAAGGGCTCAAAACGCATCCCTGGGGAGCTCCCGTATTTAGAACTGTCGACGAGGAAAGGTGGTTATTTATTTTAACAACCTGTGGTCTATTGCTCAGAAAGTTTAAAATCCACCTGCACATGGAAGTACCGACTCCAAGGTCGACTAATTTACTGAGAAGCTTGGAAGGAATAATTCTATTAAATGCAGAACTGAAATACTGGTTGCGATTGCTGGCAATGCCCGTCAATCGTTTACCTTATAAAAGTTATATATTTCAGTATGATGAGGCTGAAAAGAATAAAACATGCTGGGCATACTATGTGAAAATGTTACTGTTTTAATGGGAATTGGTGATGCATGGTTTAATCAAGGAGTCGGTAATCATGTGAATTTTATTTCTTTATTTAAACAGCGTTGTCAAGATCTTGATATTCAAAACTGGCATGCTGGTCTACCTTTATTTCCTAAACTAGATTCATACAAAAAAAATAAATTTATTTATACACGAGAAATGTATTTCAATGTGATTGAGAAGGTTAATTTTAGAGAGGAACTATGCCGATTGAGAATTTCAGCACATTCTTTGCGCATTGAGTCTGACAGACGATTACGTAATAATCGTGAGGATAGAATTTGTATCTACTGCAATGGCGATGATATAGAAGATGGATTTCACTTTTGTGTTGTATGTTCATTTTATGAGGAATTATGAATTAAGTATATTCCAAGATATTACTATGTAATGCCAAGCTATGATAAATTTTACCTCCTCATGCAATCATGTAACTCAACTATTTTGTGTAATCTTTCAAAATTTGTATTTTTTGCTATGAAAAAACGCTCTGAAGCATTAACGGATAATGTGCTCTAAACTTGAGTAATTTTATGATATTTTGTTTGCTTCCTCCGGAGATCTTAAGTAACATATTACTCTATACACAGAGGCCGGCGGCCTATATTGTATATGAATAAAGTACAAGTACATCTAAATCAGGTAACATCGATTGGTAATTCAAATAAATCAAATACGAAATTCAGCAGCCAGATTCACGGTAGTGTAGTGCACCGAGAGCGTTGATATCATTAAGCGTTCGGTGACGTGCGAAGTTCGTTTCCGAAGGGCGCGGTTCTGCTGGTTGAGGTTTTGTATTTGTACGAACATAACCCCATGACCCTTCAATGGGATCATCCACCGATCAACACATATCGTGAGAAGTGTCAACACTTCCCGATAAGGGTCTGCATAAATGGAGTATGGGCTATTTTTCTTAAATTAATTTGGTGTCATAATACTTGGACCGATACATCGTCGTAAACCCTCACCTCTTCATGGCAAAAGCTTAGCGCTACCTGTTGCGTAGGTCAGCAAAGCGGAAATTATGCTCTGGCTCGCGAAAATGTGACAGATACCGAATGAAAGACATGTTCTATTTTGAGACATGAACAACGCGAACAAAATTTGCGCTGCCTAAAATATGACATTATAAGCTGTGATCGATGACGGTTTTCAATACATATTTTAGCCAATGTTTATAAAGTGAGAAAAATCTCTTACTACATTTGCGAGTAAATTTTACATAACAGCCAACTTGAAATTTTGTGATTTTCTGACCGTGCAAAATCTACTGGTTTATTCGCTAATTTTCCAAAGAAAAGAGTTACTGATACATTGAAGCCTAAAAACTTTTACGTCACTAATTTGGTTTGAAATTCAAACCAAACAACAATAACAACAAGAACGAAAACATGCCTCAGGACTTATTGTCCTTTTGAGAGGTGTTACTTTGCAGTCATAATTTGTACACCGAGTCTTAGCTCGAGGCCGACCTTAAGTTGGTGCGTGTCTCGAAATTATTGAAAGACTTAATCTTGGGTTTCAAACATCTTGTGTCGAAACTTTTCATCGTTCACTTTCAAAATAAAATATCACGGATCACCGTTCAAAATTTGGTACGAGAGTAACACATAACTAAATTTTCCTAAGTCTTGAAATTCAAAATCAGTGCCAACCTTGAGTACTTGTTTCAAGTCCCGATATAAAGTAGACCAAAATATTTTAAGATTTTGTGGATCGGAATGTCTGAACCTGGGGTGCATTCTACCTTAATTTTGTGTGTTTATGTTGACATATTCAGAACAGAATAACAGAGAGAGACAGGCAGACAGTGAGAGAGAGAGAGAGAGAGAGAGAGAGAGAGAGAGAGAGAGATAGAGATAGAGAGAGAGAGAGATGACATTCGATATGCTGATTTGATTTTGAAATTGAATAGTTTAAAGTTTCTCTTTGGTAAGTTTGAGCTAAATTCCAGTTCATTCATTTTCGAGGCACGTCCTACACAAAGTATAAACGGAATAGGCTCAAGGACCTTTAGGTTTTCCACACGACACCTTTGGCAAAGTTCCATCCACAGGTGAATTTATATGGTTTCTTGACAACTTACATTAAAGTTCTCTTTAGTCGCCGATAACACAAATTTATGAAGATGGAGTACTTATGCCTACCATGCATGTCTTCATTTGTATTTTTCTGACAAAAGTTCAGAAAGGTTGTCCCACTTACCGTCGATCTGTTTCAGAAAAAGGCTTATCGGCCAGCCGGCTACATCAAAGTAGCACACAAGTTTATATTAAAGCTTTGTTTGCACAAGACATCGCATGATGTTTTACATTATATCACCCGTGGACCATTGCTGGGCATGGAAGTTATTTCTGCCTACACAAATCTAAATTTATTATCACGAACGGACCCTAGCAAATATTAAAGGGAAATTTTATTAATTTTGACACAACAGTCAGTACTCAACATAATATAAAGTGTTAAATTTTCGAACGCGACAAAAGGAATTGACCAATGGATCATTTTGTTGTATTGACATTTGTGAACATACACCCTTATTTTTGTTTAGACGGTAACTATACATTTAAATCAATTGCTACTTATATGGCAACAGAGATATGGTTTATTAACTTATATGTTGAATTACGGTCCCTCTGTGGGTGGAGGGACTGTGGTATAAGTATGGATACATGGTAAAATTGGCCCTGGTACTGAAATGTTTTTGCAAGTTATATAATATGGCTATAAATGATTCTCGCGTTCCAAGATAAAGTATGATCGAAAGCTCACCAACTTCAAAAAACTTTAAATCCTTCCCTCAACACAGTGCAAAACCTGCCCTCGTTTTGAATGTGACCTCGGGCTAGTAGCTTTAGTGAAACCAACATACTACAAATACCGTCAAATGGGATGTTCAAATAAAAATTGTAGACTTTTCTTCAGGAAATTGTACAGTTTGCGCTTTTTCAAGGGTACACACAGGTGGGATAGGTTGCCCCTTCCCCCGCCCACCAGCAGTCTAAGCTGAATGAGATAAACAAAATGCAAAAGTCGTCACAAATAACACTATATCAGCTAAATGTGGATGAAAGAGACAATCGAATATGAATTTAGCAAAGGAGGAGATGTGCTATAGTCGGCGACGCACATTTACTGACGTTACTGTTGAATTACGGCAAGTCTCCCCCACGTACGTTCATGGAGAGACTCTCATTTTACTAATTAGGGGCCCATGCCGCAAGGCTTTGGCCCCAATTGTTTTTACAGAAGGTCAATATTCTTCTTCTTCCTCGTCTTCTGGTCCCGTGACCTGGCGGCCATATTGGATTTTCCGAAAACCTAAAAATGGCTGTTCAAGATGACCTAGGGGTCTAGTCGATTTGAAAAGCAAGCATGACCAAAGGTAGTAAGAATTGGCAAATAAAATCGCGTGCGGTCACGTGACCTCGGCCGCCATATTGGGTTTTCGAAAAAATAGCGATTTAATGGTTAAAAATCTTCTTCTGAAGAACCAACACATCGGTTCAACTCAAATTTAACAAGTATCATCTTAAAGGTACATGAGCTGCAGCGTTTCGCATTACTTTCATGATTTCACATTTAGATTAAAATTAGTTCATAGAGATGTTCTTACTCAGAGATGTTTACTCAAATATAATCATCCACTGAGTGGGACTGCATGGGCAGGTTTCAGTAAGACAAATAATAAACGGGTGCCGCACCCAAATATGGCCGTCTCCACACAACTACATGATAAACGGCATAAATGGTGTATGTACACATTCGAATCTTTACAAATACAACATGGTGCAACCAAGTGAAGGGACGGAAAGGGGATTCACTCCTCTTTGACAAAAAATTACCCTTTTTTCACATGACTTGAAAAGATTTTGAAAATGGCGGGAAATTCAAAATGAACGAAAATTTGTTCAATTTCTTGCCAATTTTTTCAAAAGCAAACGTTGTTGTGGCATAATTAACGACTATATCGTTTAATTTGCAGATTGCAATGAATATCTCAGGAAACTGGAGGTACCTTGAGGTTGGACAAAAATCGCAGAGTTGCAGCTCATAGGCCTTTAAGGGGCCGTGGAAAATTAAAACATGGAAACGGTAAACGAAACTAAGTGCGTTTGTCCTCAACCCCCCTCCCACCCTCCCCTAAACTAAAGTTTGGAATTGCGAAATTCCAACGAAGGCTCATTTTGTATTTGCATCCAATAATCGGTAATTACGTCGCTATGAAAACATGCATACGCTACCGACCCCCCCCCTCCCCCATACCCCCTCTAAAATAAATCTCTCTTCAGTGCCAACTCAACAATCACGCAACCAATAGAATGAAATGAAACAGTGTATTCAAAATGTTTGTTAAGTTATTTTACTCTTGCACTGATTCACACGTATGTCATAAGAATGCTGGTGTAGCGCCGGTGCCGTACCAGCCTGGAACACGAAAAACAAGGTAGCGCGATATTTTGCGATACAGGAAAACGTGTAGCGAGATGTTGCGATAGGAAAACTTGTAGTGCTATTTTTGCGTACGATAATCGAAATACAAAACCCCCTCCCTCCTAAACACAGAAGTTGCATTTACCGTGCTCGTGTTTTAATTATCCACGGCCCCTAAGTGTGATCTTTGTCAAGTTGGCGAATGTCATTTGGATCGGTCGCGTGGTTTGGCCGCCATATTGGATTTTGCGAAAATTGCAATTTAATCTTTAAAAATCTTCATCTCCAGAACCAACACACAGATTAGCTGAAATTTTACTTGTATTACCCTTAGTGTGAGCACTTTCAGGTTTGCGAGAGTCCAATTGATTGGTCACTTGGTTTGGCCGCCATATTTAATTTTGCGAAAATCGTGATCTAATATTTAAAAATCTCCTCCTCTAGAACCAAAGACCGATTGAACTGTAATCCTGTATCATGCTTAGTGTAAGGTCTTTTAAGGGACCGTTCAGTTTTTACGGCCGGGGCCGGCAAATTCCAGGGGGTCATCGTAATTTGGAAAT
>LD352131.1:41592-52971 GCA_001465055.1 Ptychodera flava | reverse complement strand
CCCCAGGCCGTAAAAACCGAACGGTCCCTAAGTTTGCGAAAGGCATTTGGATCGGTCTTGTGGTTTGACCGCCATCTTTGATTTTTCGAAAATCTGGATTTTATGCGTAAAAATTTATTCTCCAAAACCAACACACCCATTGAGCTGAAATTTTACTTGTATTATCCTAAGTCTGAGCACTTTTAAGTTTGTGAGAGGCGTTTGGATCGGTCTTGTGGATTTGCCGCCATATTGGATTTTGCAAAAAATCGCAATTTAATCTTAAACAAGTCATTGTCAATGTCATAGTCCCTGCAAACTATAAATTATATATAAATTATATATAATAAATTATATATAATAGTTGAATATAATAGTTGAAACATACTTCAATACAAGAAAGCATGTTTGTCCAATAGTTACATACATCCACCAAAAATACTTCTGTAGCATTGATAGGAAGTCCACAATTAGGTATGTGCATAAGGCTCAGGCGGGGGCCCAGGAAAGTGTACGGGGCCAAGCTTCCCAGACAGGCATTGGATGTGCTGTTGTTTGGCAGCTATCAAGAATGTACAACAACATGGGCATATTTTATTGTACGATAATTTTTTAGTTCAGCCAGGTTAGCCTTCGATCCGTTGAAATCAGGTATGCTTTACTGTAGTCTACCCAAATCGGTTAGGGTTATAGTATTAGCCCTGTGAAAAGTGGACTGGGTTTGTCCAGTACCACACCTCGCTGTAGGTAGGCCATAAAAAGAATGTTTTATTCGGGGCCATCAGTATGGACGACTTGTGGTTGCTGTCTTGAGTAAGAAAAAAAATCAGACCCAAAGCCTTAGCACATCCTCCAAAAAGAGAATATCAAAACAATAAAATAAATGCACACACCCACCTCCCCAACTCACACTTACACAGAGACGAGAACGAAAGTAATAATAGTACTGAAATTATTTTTTAAGAAATAAGAAATAACTGTTAATACTATGAATAATGGACAAAGACACTACTTATTTTCATTTTATTTATTTTTATTCAAAGCTGATCTACCTCATCACCTACAAAGGAAAGTGTAAAATGCACAAAAGCTGCTTTCAATGAAGTAATGTTGAATAAAAAACTGTCCATATACAACATGTGCCACACATCATTCAAAAGGAAATTTTCAGCACTGAAAAATAAGTTTTACTTGCAGCAGTCAATTTCAAACCATTTTTTTTGCAAATCTACAACACACCTAATTTTGATCATCTCACCATCCATTGAAAAGTTCTGGCCTCCACAGTGTATTGTTATGCCAATGATATGGACTCCGAAAGGTTAACGTATTTTGTAGACAATGGTAATAAAACCTTGTACAGAACACAGTAACTGCTGGTTCTGAAGAAGAAAAATGTTGAAATATTAATGAATTGTTTTGAAAATTCATCTCGGCAGCCAAGGTCACATGACCACTCACGATTTTATTGGCTTGATGTTTCGGGCTAATGGCATGCATGCCAAAAACCAAATTGCCATTTGATTGGCCCCTGCAGTTTTTGGAAAGGAGTCATTTATAATATTGTGATAAAAGTTGATGTGCCTACATATGTCATAGTACATTGTCCTTGTGCCAAGTTTGAAAAAAAATCAAAATGGCTCAAAATATGAAAAAATGCAACAAAATGGCCGCCAGATGATCATTTTGGAACGTATCGTGACAAAACTTGGCATGCATATGTATGTCATAGTACATTGTCCTTGTGCCAATTTTGAACAAAATAAGATCAGGCATGTCTGCGTAGTAAAGTCAGACACGAAAAAACGCAACAAAATGGCCGCCAGACGGCCATATTGGGATCGTATCGCAACAAAAATTGGCATGCATATGCATGTCAGAGCACATTGTCCTGGTGCCAAGTTTGAACAAAATCAGATCAGGCAAGTCTGCGTAATAGAGTCAGACACGAAAAAATGCAACAAAATGGCCGCCAGACGGCCATATTGAGGGCGTATCGCAACAAAAATTGGCATGCATATGTATGTCATAGTACATTGTCCTTGTGCCAAGTTTAAACAAAATAAGATCAGGCATGTCTGCGTAGTAAAGTCAGACACGAAAAAAATGCGACAAAATGGCCGCCAGACGGCCATATTGAGGGCGTATCGCAACAAAAATTGACATGCATATGTATATCATAGCAAATTGTTCTTTTGTAAAGTTTAAACAAAGCAAGTCTGTGCATGTCTGAGTAATGACTCCGAGCACGAAAAAATCTCTACAAAATGGCCAACCAGGCGGCCATATTGAATTCTATCGCAAACAAATTGACGTGCCTTTGTACCCAAGAGTACCTTGTCCTCGTACCAAGTTTGAATAAAATTGGGTCTTGCATCATTGAGTTACAGCTGCTGACGCAACACACAGACGCACGGAACCCAATCTAATAGTTGCCCGGACTATGTCCGCGGGGACTAATAATCTTCTTCTCAAGTACCAATGCACCGATTTAACTGAACTGTCACGTGCCAGCTAGTGTAAGCTCTTTCAAGTTTGTGAAAGGCATTTTTGTCGGCCATGTGGTTTGACCACCATATTGGATTTTGCGTAAAAACATACGATTACCAGCGAAACATACAGTAACCATGAGATGATATACAAAATTTGTCGTTACAAGAAACAAAAGACTTTCTGGCTCACATTTTGCCTATTATATCATGAGTGCAAGACTTTGACACCATGACAACCGCTTTGGCCCCGCCAACGCTGCTTGTAGCTTTATTTTTTGATATCTTTAATTTTCACGAATTATATTTACTACCATGGATATTGACTTCATAATCACACACTACTTTCTTACTTCTGATCGGTTGACGAACGTTCTGATGACATTACTCGTGCTTTGCGCTTCGAAAATGAAAAGTAAACTTCCGCTCAAACTTTCCCAAAGCAAACTTTCAGCCATTCTCTTTCAAAATCAGTTATAAAAAATCAGGGGTAACCACGCAAATTTTCAAATTGATAAAAGAGAAACACCGATATTTCAAATTCAACATCGCTCACACCACCCTTCTATTATCTCTACAAGGGAATAATATACAATTTCCGACTTTCACAAAACTTAGCCTGTGAAAACTTTATGTATTCCAATGGCTTCAAAGTGAGCCCCAACAAGTGATAGGTCAGAAGAAATAACAAACGTCTGACAGTCCGAATATCTGTCCCAGGGGCGCATTCAACCTTAAACTGGCACTTAAAGATTCCGTATGACGTCCCTTACGTAAAGAAAAGTTCTTCATCGCCAGGTATATTCAAATACGGAGTAACAATGCTAACACAACTCAAGATATTTGAGATTGAGATTGAGAAAAGAGATTGGTTTGAAGATTCCTTGAGGAAAGTTTGAGCAAAAGTTTAAGTCTTCCACTTTCGAGACGCGTACTTCCTTTGAGGCCTCATTGTCTCTCGTTTAGTCGATATGCCGAAGTCACTTTACACCCACTGGCACCACTAATCATGCTAATATACTATCTTGAAAATTGCCGACAGTTTCATAAACGGTCCGGGGTACAACTCCGCACAGATCAACTATTACCGAAAGAAACCTTTGAGCAACAGATGTCATACTTGCTTCTCGATGCTTATAAGTTTTGCTTTTGGAGAAGGAGGGGAAACGCGCTACGACATGCTAGAAACTACTTAGAAGCGCCAGACTTGCCGTGTATACAGACGACCCTACCCTGACACATTGCTAGACAGATTTTATTTATAATCTCTAGTAACTAACTAATCGACAATGTATCGTGAATTTTACCAAGCTTTCAACCACGTCCATGGTATTCAAACAGCTGCTGCTTCAAGGGTGCTGGAGGAAGTGCCACATCTTTGCTTTTAATCTTACCTTAATTCAGTGAGTGCCAACACTGAGAGTAATCAGAGCTTCAATTCTCCGTAATATCAGGCCTTGTGACAACAATGATATGATAGCAAGATAGAAATAAAAACGGAATATGGTCGTTCGATCGAAGGACACGATTTATCCAAGGAGTGCGTATGCCATTGCCATGACGTATATTCGTGATACCTGTCGTCCGTTCTGTATAAGCCTATCATATCGGTACCAATAAGGTCATGGTACTGGCACACTGCTATTAAATGGGCGTGGCCAAGGCAAAACAAAGAAATACAGTCCTTTCTCGGCCCTCCCGAGAACTAGTAAGTAACCAACCAACTAACGAACTAACTAACTAACTAACTTAATAACTAACTTACTAACGAACTATCTATCTATCTATCTATCTATCTATCTATTTATATACCGACACACACGCACGCACATACACGTCTGTTATTAATACGCCGAATCATCTTCACTTGCTACGTGTCACATTAATTGCTGTGTTCAAACCAAACAACGCAAATGGATGTCGTGTTAAAATACATACTGCGTTGTCGCATACTTTTTGTGTGAAATTTAAGATGAGAATCAAATGTATTATTAGGTATGGCCTTTTTGTATAACAATATGCCATAAGATCTGGGATGTCACAATGCGGACGTACGGTTGTGCGTTTTGACGAACTTTTCTTGTTTGCTTTGTTTTGTTTTTATTTTTGTTTTGAATTTGCATACAATGCATATTATTATCCGAATGTACAAATCTTCTGCGGAGAAGATATCATAAAAAATCTCTGCATATTGTTCATCATTTCGACCACCCCTCCTACGATCTGAATGGTCCTCCCTTGGTTGCTAAGAGCCAGCCTCGCCGGATACAGAGACAATCGACCAGGGTCAACATATTTGTTTCTGTGCAGAGCGTTCGACCGAAATAGCCATGACAGTACGTATATGTACGTTGCGAGGGAAGCTTTTGCTTTTTGTTCAAAGGCGTCAGTGACTAGGTGCGTTTTGATGATTTGTTATGATTTTTTAGCCTCGTTTATGACTCGGTAATTTATCGGTAGAGCTGTTGAGCAGCTAATCCGATGCCGTCACAACTGGTGTCCGCACCCCTATATATACACTTTACACTTTTGAAAGGTACACAATATCACGGTCACTGAGTTGTTCAGCGACCTTGACAATGTACATCATTAGAGCGATAGACCCTGGAGTGGGAGGGTCTACGGTAGAACGAACATTCAAAAATGCACATTGCGACAGGTATTCGGACTGTAAAATATTGACAATGCGTTTTTGGTCGGGATTTTTTGAGGCTGGTGGGGTAACTAAGTGAGTAGCTTGATTTTGTGAATGTGGATGTCGGCCATTTTGAATTTCTAGAGTCGTGAACTCATATTGAAAGTTTTGGGGTTTTAGTACAAAATTTTGCAAGGTGACCCCTTAATTTTAATCTTGATTTCGAAAGGGAATGGTTAACAAACGTAAGTTTGAACAACGGTAAGTCGTTCAATTTGGAATCGCGTACTACCTTGAAATAGCTCTGACTTTCAAGGAAATAATGATGAAAAATTTGAAGTGAACACCTTATCTTAAATGGGTTTCAAACACTCTCAACAAGATGAAAGACTGTTTGTACCCTTTTGGTGGCTGTCGTTCTTGATAGCTATGTTGAGCCATAGAGCCTGTCATTACAGTTTTGCATTGAATGACGACAAAGACATGCGTGTCAACCGTCTACAATGAACTTTACAGAGACCTTGAGACAGCTTGTCGAAATTCGAAGCAAAACATCTGCAAAGCAAAAGTTACTAAAATGCTTCACGCAAAAATGCTTATTTGTCTGGAGGGTATGTTATATGAAAGTCGGCCTAAAATGTCACTTTCAGGGAAAATGAAAAAAACAATATCAACTTTCAGTATACGTAAAGATAATTGCACTGGCAACTTCTGACAACCCGCATTCCTGAGATATATTGGTTCAACCCCTCGCTAGAGTTTGAAAGAACGGTATAATGTCCCCGTTTTCGAATAAAATTCCCGGAATGGTTACAAAAGGTTACATTCATCGAAACTTGAATTGGCAGGATCATAAGGTCAATGCTACAAAGGTCAAAATTTGTCTGTCACACTGACTTGTCTGGGAAAAATCCGCTAATGGTGGCCTGTGAGCAAGGTACTTGTTTGTACGCCAAAATTAGGATATACACAACGGACGAACTTTGCCCTTGAAATTCTTTTGGGTTTTCGTAGCATGAAGTACCATGCACCCTCTACAAATAGTGACAACATGACGCTGTCTCGCCGTCAATAAAGAGATCATAGCTGATAAAGTTGTTAGGAAATTATATTTCAGAACGGCGTACAAGAAAACCCGAACCCGACCTGAGTCGACCCGAGACGAATTTGGGACAACCTAGCCCTGCGTACGATGCTGTGTGTTCCGCTACAGCTAAATCGCACTGTTGTGAGCGGGGCGATTTGGCTGTAGCGGAACACACAGCATCGTACGCAGGGCTACGTTCCCTGTTGTGACAGCTACTTCAAATGTCAGAGCACAGCGGAAGATCGTTCACAGCAATATGTCATGAATTTGATATTGCTACATTAAGAAAGTTGCTAAACGTTTCTTTTGGTGGTATTCAGAGTTCCTGTTGTACTTGTCTGAAACATTAAAATTATCTTTCTTGAAGTTGACCACATTGTAGGGGATCTTCGACATTATTTTGGGTAGGGGTGTCCATGTCGGCCACTTTTGCTGAAACTTCACCTGCTTCTTCTGAACAAAATTTGTGGAAATTATAGACCCGCATCTATACTAACTAGTATTCTTTGTCACTTGCAAGTTCATGTTAACCAAAGAAAATAAGACCAAAGAAGAGATGTAAAGTACCCACCTACTTCTACGCACACCATGGCGTGAAATTCCAACCGACGCAGACGCACACAACCACCACCTCTTCTATGCGATAAGGAAGCATTCGTTATTTACAGATAGGGATGACGTTTACGAAACCTTAGGTTGTAAATTATATTTTCATGATTGTGAGGGATGGTCACACAATTCTATGACTGCATGAAAACGTTTAAATTTGCATAAAAATCAAATTTCTCAAAGTTCAGAAGTTCCCCTTCATACCAAGAACAAATGATACCTTCTGACCATGTCAACTTGGCTACAGCTAGAGGACGGGCTTTTTCGGGGTTAACAAACTTTTGAGAGATACCGAGAAAAACGGTAGCGCTAGGTATGTCTGTCTCTTTATCCATTCCATGTATGAACAGGGCACCACAGAGGTCAAAAGATAAGATGATTGAAGAGTAATTTATACTCCAGAGGATGGCATTTATTTGGGACTTACCGGTATAAGAGGGTCCTAGGGATATTTTGTTTTATAGTGATATTTCTGAGCGATGGAACCGGCCGTGTGATGTCATAAAACTTGATCAATATCTTGGCAAACTTCCTTCTATTAGCAGAGCCTCGACGTGATCAAAATCTTACAACGAACGACTGATAGAGGGCGCACGACAATTTGGCAGTTCATCCGTCGCTAATCAACTGAGTGAGTGCAGTTGTTAATAATTCGTCATCTTCATAGATAATCATTTGCCGACAACGAAGTACAACAAGTACTTCGATGTCTATGATAATTATAGAGTCAATGGTTAAAAATTTCTTTTGCGGCTTTCCTGTCATGCATCTCTGTGATGCAATTGAAAAGGTTACTGCCATGCATAATATCTCGAGAGCTTTAATAGACAAAGTTTTCGACAGGCACAGAGACAAACTGCTAATGAATAGAACCAAAGTTTTTGCACACAATTGAAGTTCCGCTTTGTAATTTTTTTCTTGTTCGATAAGATGTATTATCACTGAACAGGTGTTGCTGCTACCCATGACGAAGTCTGTGTCCTCATGTGCAGTCGTCCCTTCTGCTGGGAGAGCGCCCTCTACGGTCATAAATGTCCAAACGGTAGGAGCCATGAGTTTGTCTCGTGTGAGCTTAGCTTGTAAATCAGGGGTGTAACATCAAATCTTGGATGGGGTGGTTAGCACGGGATCAAAGTTTTAAAAGCAAAAACTGTTTTTTTAAAAAATAAGCAATCGTGGTGCATTAAAAATACGCTTATTCACATGAACCAATGTGAGCCTTAAAAGGTTCAGATGTTTATGGAAGAAAAAAAATACTTATGCCATGCAAAATCATGGTAAACCTTTCGAGTTTTTGAATGTGAAAAACATGCACGTTTGCTTTTTGACCACCCCAAGGGATCAACAACCCGACCCGCACTCAATGTTGGGCTGTCGAGTTATTCATTATGTGCGGTATGACTGATCATAGAAGTGTTGACAATGAGAGAGATACACCATGATACTTCTTAAACGTTTATTTGTATTTATATTTTGTTTTGCGGCTTTCAATATTACATTTACTGAAAACGAAAGACAACTTCAAATAGTTTGCTGATGAACATGTAAAAACTTTTCACTGTAAGAAAATGCATTGCCACCAAATTAGCGACTGGTTCGGCTGATTTAACCAACCAATTCACCATGCTCAGTCTGAAGTACAAAAACAAGTACAGGAAAAAAATCATCAGGAAAGAATTTAAGAACACATTGTGTACACCATTGTGTTTGAAAAGGCAAACAAGAAAATTGATAAAAAAAGTTAGCTGGCAGTGGTGGGACATCCCTTGTATTCAGACTGATATTTTTGATTTAAATATTACACTTGTCGCTTTACACTTTCATCAAAATATATTTTTGCTTTTTCTTTTCATAAGATTTTTAAAAAATAGAAGTTTTTATTGAAAATATACTGAGTGAGTGAGTGAAGGAAATTGGCGATAAAATATTCATGTAAAATTTCTATTGTTTTACAAGATTACAATGCTCTCACTCCTCTTTCAACATTCAGCAGTCCAGCTTTGCTGTGCAAACAATAGGGTCATACCAAATTTCTCAGGGGTGAACAGCTTCAATCCTTTCACCACCATGGTTTGACCCAAATCCACAGTTATCGATGGAGACATTTTTTACAGGGAATTGAGAAGAATGGTTATATAAAAGTAAAGTAGCCAGCGTATATTTGCCTTTTGCAAGTTTTCTAGCATCTGTTATGTTCAGCTTGGGCATTTCATTGAATATTTTCATTTCTAAACTCAGGAAACATCACTTATTTTTCTGCTGCAAAGAGGGTTCAAAAAATCACATCAATGTTTACACCGATGACAGTTACTGCACTGATTTGCAACAGGTACAAAATTCTACTATCAGAAGTAGGGTAAGTAAACCTGTTTTTCTGTCTTTCTCTTGGGTTTTGTTGCTGAAGTTCTGGCATCTATGAAGATGGTATATCTTCTGAAGATGTGGGATTAACCATAAAGAAACATCTTAAACATACACTTGTGTTATCTATCTTAGTCCACACATCAAACAATTCAAAGAATCTTTGGACAATACCAGGGTCCCAACATGCCTGTCTACACTACCAAGAAAAAAAAGGATTAATTAAAACGCAATGGTTTGCGTGGCATTGAATAATTTGAAAAAGTGTTCAGCTACATACACTAAATAACAAAACAACAACAATGTAACAAAGCGAACGTTCTTTTAAGTCGCAGATTTTCATGTAAATTTTTCATTTTATCCTTCAAGGTTTTGAGTAAGGTCACGAAAAAGAAGCTCAAAACAATAGAAAACTGCAGTCTATGTTGCATTTGAAAAGTGAAATTTGTGAGTTCTCGTCAGTGCAGAGATGCAAAAAGTTGAAGAAGCCTAGTCCGATTGGGGTCAGAATTAGAGTCACATAAGATGCTTTTTTCTATGAGACAGGACTGCAATGTGTATAAATATATTAATATTAACTATTTTCAATGAAAAGATTTATCATAGCAGAAATTTTTTCTTAAAATTAATGCAACTGATAAAAAGTAATTGAAGTAATTACATGTTCGTTTTGAAGATGCACACATCATCACTCCTGACAGTTGAATGTTACCTGTGGATTATATGGTTTTGGTATGATCCAATTCTCTACAATGGTGGGATTATAGCATTTGTACAGGCTACAGGGGGTTAGGGAGGAAGGGGATGTTGGGGTTGACTTTAATTCCCTGCTTATGAAGAAGTTGACAACACAATGCAAATAACCTGTGAACTCTACCCTTCATTGTTTTCACCTCACTGAAATCCATGATTACACTGTAGAAGGTCACTGACCTGATTATCAATGTTAATTTATGCATGATGAGAAAACTCAAGTGCATGAGACCTGAGCTGACCCAATACTAATTAGGCTATTCTTTTGTCACCAAATGCCAGTGATGTACGCCCTCAAACCAATGCTGACAAATCACAGACTCAAAAAGGTTTGCACTGACATTAGTAAATATTACATATTACATGTCTTGGTGTCGCAGCAGTGGAGAGAAATTTAAAAATATTCATAAGTGACTCAATGAGTTTTTGTGTCAGACCATACGCTGACTACCAACCTCAAATTAAATGCGGACCTCTTGTGTTGAAACTCAGCCGTATTTCATGACCCAAACAGGTGACCTACTTCCTAGTACTTTTTGATGACACGCAGTGATAGATACGTTTAGATACTTCCCAGCAAGAAAATTACAACATTTTTTAGGATGGGCATGAAAATGTGATACAGTGACAATGCAGTTGAGATAACATTGAATCCATGGTTCAATGTAACAGAAGATTCCATGAAACTGAAATGATAGTGCAGGTAACAGGAAATGAATATTCTAGGAATTGAGGATGTGGGGTCACGGAGGGGTCATGAATACATCCAGTTGTACTTGCATTTCCAGTAACATATGGACCTGATACAAAAAATAACTGATCACTTTGGTAACCCTCATGGTGGAAATTGTTGACTGATTTTTTTTGTTTCTGTGTATCATGAACATGTTTGGTTTGGTAACTTATTAAGAACATTAAAATACCTGCTGGTATTCAGTTTGTCAACACTGCCTGTACATATGTGCAAAAAAGCATTGCGTGCCCTTTGACCAACTATGACACCTAACACCCTTCGGAGCATCTCACACGCCATGTGTGCTGGTATGGAGCGGTGAAGTTAACTCTATGGGGAAAAATAACACTTTCTACTTTCAAAAAACTAGGTTGGCAAATATTTTCTTTTTACGCCAAGAGCTTTAAAATGAGCCCCCGCATGTAGTAGATGAGAAAAAAATTGTAAAGATTTGCGAGATCAAGAAAACAAGGTATGCAAAACTTAGGAAATCGTTAATTAACACAATCAAATGCAAAACTAATGTTACTCAGAAAATAGTAGCACACAACAAAGTAGAAACAAACAAACATACTGTCCTATGGCTACATATATGATACTGTAATATTACTGTACTAGAACAAGTCAGCCATTCCATAAAGGTGATTGGTCTACTTTTTAATATGTAAATACTGAAAGCTAGTTTTTGATTGGTTTAGAACAGGACAGGTCCGTCCCAGTCCAAATAAGGTTT
>LD352131.1:20550-32695 GCA_001465055.1 Ptychodera flava | reverse complement strand
CCCCCCACCCCCAAACTTAAGCAATTAAGTTTTTTTTCAAACATCGATCTTTTGACGTAGCCCCTTAATATGGAGGTAAAAAAAGACAATCTACTGTGGTGTTTCTTTCGGACTAAGGAGCTGCAAGCGATACCACGCTTCGAAATACTGTACAAAGGTAATGAGGGCGTAGCTATAGGCACTCATTGAAAAGACTCAGGGCTTGTGGTAGTCCTACACAATGTCTAAGGTATAAGGTTAATTAAATAATTAATAAACCAATCAGGTAGCCCTGTGGTATACATACCGTGACCTTACAGGATCCGCAAGTTACGATTGTCACAGTATTAAAACTAGCATTGAAGCCTTGTAGTCTGAAGTATAATACTGAAATAGTGAGCGGCACAAATATCGCAATGTTTGTATGAGCTGTTGTTGTTGAGGCTTGCTTGTCAGTCCCATATGCGCACGGCCGTATAAGGCCAGACTCCGGGGGCCAGCCTTTACCCTGTACAAAGGTTACCGACCGACCGGCCTTGACATTGTGTTCTGATAAGCCGGTGTCATTGACATATATCCGGTAGTACTGAACAAAGACAACAACTATCGTCAACACAACTGCCAAGACTAGACTATAGTTAGACCCCTTTTGCACAGCAGCGCAATGGCGGAAACTTTAGATTTTGCACGCCCTTTGTGCAGAAAAAACTGCATTCCTCATGTTTTTCATCCAAAAAATGTACGCAAAGTAACACAATGTTGAAGAGTTCGATATCCTGCAGGTACGTAGCTAGCTGTGGGTCCATAGCTGTGGTGTTTTCAGACGGGATTCCTGCCTTTTACGCGGGCTGCGGTAAAAATCGTCACCTAAAAGTCAAAACCAGTTCAATAGTTGGTGTTTTCAGACGGGATATGGACTCACTGCTAGCAGGTATATAGCTAGCTCACGGTTTTTAGTAAATATTTCCCAGTTCCGAATATAAATGCCCAAGGAAACGGAACGTTGCGCGCTGTACTGTAATATCATGGACCGTGACGTACCACAGTCTGTGGTACGTCCATGACAGCTAGTTGTGTTCGGAAATAAAACGCTGACAAATACGTTTCCGAACAGAAAGTAAAGATTAAAATTCAACGGCAACAAGAATACGGACAAACGTGGTGTTGTATTTCAATATGCGACATTGGATCATACGTCGAATTGCAAGTTTTTATTGCGTTTACTATATTTTTTCGATTTTGCAAAAATGCAATTTCCCAAAATTTACACTTTTAGCCGGGCTGCGAGTAAGTCTTTTTGTCTTGAAATCTTCGTGGCTGCAAAAGTATTGTAGTAACTTTTGCTCTGATTTTTTTTTTCAATAACCCTGCTGAGACGTAAACGGCATTAGTGTTGATCCAAATGAGGTCAGGGTTCCAATAATAAACGCACAAATAAAAATTTCTCCGAAACTTTTGACATAGCGCCTACGTTCTCAGTGGATTCATTACACGACGCCGACAATTTGTTAACGTGACATCATGAGAGAATCCGCGAACTCGAGTTGGTGAAAAAAACCAAAAACAAAACACAGACACAGGCTTGGCACAAAAAATACAGTTTTTGTCCAAATTTGTCTACAGGTACTACCTATATCCAATTACATGTAATGTCACGCGTGTGACCGTGACGCTACAACTGATATACGGCCCAATAATAGCGTTCAGGGCGTGGTGATCGTGACCTTGACACACACCCACCGCGCTATAATTTAAAGCACGCGTCGGGACCTGTCACTATAAAATCTGAATGTGTTCAACTTATTTTGCATGAAAGACAGACAGACAGATAGACAGGCAGACAGACAGAGACAGACTGTCGACAGACACAAGTAAACATTCGAAAAATAACCTACGTTTCCTCAACCCTTTTTAACCTCAATTTATAATGAAATTCAAACTGGGTCATCAGCAATTATCTTTAGGCCTAGTCCCGCCATGGGCAATCTGTTGTACATATTCTCAGCTGAAAGGAATTTCTGTTGTACTGAATCTGTAATTTATCGAATGGTTATTTTGAAATGGTTATTTTTTTCGCTATTTTATTCTGTATGTCGATTGCAATTTATTGTTCTTTTCCCAACATATTGAAATGACCCAACTTGTCAACACAGCGTATATGTGTGTATAATGCACTGTTATTGTGTTTACATATTCTAGTCCGAACCAGAATTTACCTGTCACAAATAACAATGCAGCTGACACACAGACCAGGCTGAGTTGACAAGCTGAATAATCTCTATCTCAACATGCTTTGGGGAGTAGAACATATAAAACGTGTATTGTACATTAGAAAAAATTTGCGAGGGGGGGGGGGGGTTATCAAAAGTTACAGCTACCGGCCTTTTAACATCTGGGTAAACAAACGCGTTAAGAAGCGCCAGGAAGTTAAAAATTAAAACTAGTGCGTGCGAAGGGTCTATATGGTTTTATAGTTAGCAGCAGCATTCGATTCATTCGTGCGTGGGCAGATCAGCTGGTTGAGTGCACGTATGCATCTGGGCCTGGGTAAACAACTAAAAATAATCATCTATTAAAACAACCTTGTTGAGAGCTATTTCGCCGCCTGCAATATGTTTTTACTGCAACGCAACAGTGTTGACGAAGAAGTATTAAAACAACAACGACAACAACAACAACTTAGTCGTGCCTGCATGGTTGCAACTCGCCAGCTAAATTAAACAGCGCATGGTTGTTCATGTTGATAGCATTGATCTCTATGACCTCAGTTGGCGCGCGTGACAAACAATCTGTGTCCTTATAGTCAAAACACTTGACCTTTTCATCGTCAACTGGCTGGATCACGCAAATCGGTCCTTGTTGGTCGAACAAAAAACATCTCTAGTAAAATATAACCGCTATTGTGGCGTTTAAAGTACACAAATCAAATAGGAACACGTCTCACAGCTTACGAACATATGAAACGCGTTCACACTCACAGTACATGTCCCGATTACAAACACCATATGCAACTGCATACACGGGAAACCATCAAAGCCTGGCCTACACATATACACCAACAGTATGAAAACAACAACATGGCTGCATAGGTGGTACAGAACATAAAACGGTGGGTATTACCTGCCGTAGACAAACAGATAACATCTTTGATTTTCTTCCGCTTCGATTCCAGAAACACTCGTGCACGCTTCAACATTTTAGAGCGCAAAACATCGCCTTCACGGCTAACGAGGCATGTGGTGTATATATATACGGCTCGGCGACTGTTTTTAACTGGTTCTGACCTGGACTCGGATAGTATCAACCGCTTGCGCTAGATGCATGTCAATTATGTTGTGGCCTGTGGGAACTATCGCGGGGGGTGTCACGCCCGATAGATAACAACGTCTGTTCAGTACAGTACAAGCACATTTGAGGACATTCAACTCGATATGTTTGTTTCCCTGCTGATCGTTATCAGAAACATAAACCCTACATGTGAGTTGCAAGGGAAAAACAGTTTTATCAAGTAATTTTGTGTTTATCTTTGATAGTTTTAGACAGGTTGAGTCGAGGTCACGCATCCAAATAAACCATACTGGAGCGATAACCTTTGACAGTACCGAGAAAATAATATCATCAAGGTTGAGACTTGTGATTTGCAGAGTCTGGGATGGATACACAGCCCAGATATGGCATTTGGATCCATGTGTGTCTTGGAGAGTATTCCGTCAAATGGGGGGGGGATATGTCACCGTGACAATTTTGCATTTTGGCTCACTGAAATACTCGCAAAAGAACTCTACATCATGTCATCGAAACGACATATTCGCTTGCCAAGGTCTCTAGAAGTTCCCGAAAACGTAGTTAGTTGGAAGTAGGCTAACGTACCCGTGCGAGCGGACGATGTCGAAACGACAAATCAAACTTTATCGTCCTCCAGGTCAATAGCGCTGATCGCAAATGACGTCACTGTTCTCTCTCATTAATATGCATAAATAAACATTTGTCCGCATTTTCCGCATGAACGACGAAAATAAAACCTGCGAGTGTTAGAATGGCTATTTAGCGTCACACTTATTCGTATGAATTGATGACTGAGACTACAAGCTGCAACAACAACCGCGCATACAACGACAAAATTTGTCCGAATTTTAGCATATTTGTCCGAAAGTCGCGCATGTGCAGCTATATATAGTAACAAACCCAAAATCGCGATCAACGCTATTAAAACAGAAGCCAAACTGTACGTTTTATCAAAATTTTCTCTGTCAACAACTTCTACTAGAGTCGCAAAAGGGTCGGGGGTTAGAACCACCGTAAAATGTGTTTACCTTTATATATAGCACTAATATCCGGGTTCGGAGATGGTAGCCGATAATTCAAGGCGATTTGTGAACTCGGGATGACGCACTCAGTGGTTTACATAGTTTTTTCTCCGACCCTAATCACTGTAGTTTCCATGACTTCAACGCTAAACAGATTGCACTTAGTTCTAATGTCTGCAGGCACCTATCAGAGATACGATTTTTAGCTGCAGCAGACTTGCCCCAAGTCCGACCTGTGAGCATATTAAGGTAGTATGCGCCTCGAAAGTGAAGGACTTAAACTTTTGTTCAAACTTTCCTCAAGGAATATTCTAACCATTCTCTTTCAAAATCAAGAATAAAAGTAGGTGGTCAACGTGGAATTTCGGAACTGGAGAAACAAATAATCTAAAATTTACCGATATATAAAATTCAAAATGGCCGCCATCCCTGTGTTAACCCTATGGAGAAAAATAAAATTTTCGAATTTCCAAAAAAAACTACGCCGATGAAAAGTTTTCATACACCGAGGATATTAAAATGAGCCCCCACAAGTGGTGTAGCAGAAAAGAATTTTAAACGTTTGAGAGTCAGAATATCTGTCCCCGAGGCGCGTATTCTTCAAAACAGACGGTAAATTGAAAGCAAATTGAACCATTTATAAACCCCAACAGACTGTTGCATTGATCGTGCGGTGAACGGCATGGTCGACACTCCTGTAACTGCTGCCGATGGAGAAAAGCCAAGCGACTCACTGAGGTCCAGTCTACGCAGGAATAGTGACTAGTAGGTGGGAATGCATACTAAGTAATTTGAAATTCGGGGATTGCAAAACGCCTGGTCTACTTTTGTTCAATTTAACAACGACGGTGATGGCCTTACATTTTGTACAGTGACATGAGCCAAACTCAAACCAAATGGAAACATCAAGTCTGTTGAGTGCTCTTCGTTGAGTTATCTTCGCAAAGTTAACGACAACAACATTGAAACAATGTTTATATATGGTAAAAGTAATACATGGATACAATTGGGGTAGATCGTGACAGATATTCGGACTTTTAAGTTTTTACACTACTTACTTGACTGCAGCTTAACTCATTTTGAAGTTCTTGAGGTAAATACAGTCTTTTACCGTCACTTTCTATCGAAAGTCCAAAATTTATTAACTTTTCCCATCCAGTCGAACACAGGGATCGAGGCAATTTTGAATCGTACCAAATGTCGCTATGGACTATATTAGGTAATCTGTTTCTCAAGTACGAAATTTGGCAAGGTGACCCTTGATTTTTATATTTGAGTCTGAAAGCGAATGTTTACAGTTTCGTTGGGTAAAGTTTGGACACAAGTTTAAAGTCTTCAACTTCAAGTTCCAAAATACGTTCGATATGATACTAGATGTGCCACTGTGGTTGATTCTACCCATGACGGATGAGATGCCAAGTGAACGGATAGAGTAACAGTATTATTATTCGTCACCTTTGCAAGCATTTTCCGCTCAAATAATTATAAATTTACCATAAGATGTTGAAAGCAGTAGGCCTATCCTAGGAAGAGTCGTACAGTAACCCGTGCCCTGAGCAGATGCGATGCCATGTACTGCGAGGACTTTCGTTTTTCTTTTACCTTTAGAATTGGTCCAAGTCTGCGAATAAAAACTAATTCAGTGAATGCTATCATGCAGTAGAATAATCGCGACTGCTATTTTCTGGCCTCGATGTAGGGGAGTTATATCGCCAAGATTCCTGGAGAAAATTAGACTGCCGATCACCCTACGCATGCACCCTACGCATGCGCAATTGCAATCATTTCAATTAATGCGATCCACCAAACACATTATAAGAACTGAAATGGCTTTATTTTACACAATCATTGACTTGAATCAGATCTACCTTTGTGCATAAACTGACAACAACAAAAACAGACAACGAGAGAATGAACAATTTTATGTGTTTCGAAGATTAGCATATAATTACTATCTATTCGTTACATAAGAGAATAAATTCCTTTGATTGACGCTTGTGTCACCAGGTGTTGAATGCGTATATATTTGTGTAAAGGTCTTTTGTCTCCAGTCTCGGTCGAAACTCCACGATGTCCACACAAGTATTTTTTATGTGTATATTCTCTAAATCTTGTAATGCAGTTTTATAGATCAAGTCCGTTGCCTTTTGACAATGCGTTGTAAGGGGGGAATTGTGTAAATAAAAGTGGTGAGTATTTCGAGGGTACACAGTACGCTTGTGGGGTGTGACGACCACCGCATACCGCATATTATCGCTGCTGTGTATCATTTAATTTGACCAAAGTAATTAAATTCTTTGTTTTGCGTCCCCACCGCGTAGGTTTTTAAGGTTTCATGAAAAACACACACAATGTATTTGAATAGGAAAGCTTTTCAGAACTAAAAATTTTGTTACAATTTTTTATTTGCTGCAATCAAATTACTTTGTGTTAATTTTCTTGTGTGTGTTTTTCAGCCGCTTAGACGCGTACTTTTTCCCATTTAGAGTGGACGCAAAACAAAGAATTTAATTACTTTGGCCTTATCAATTCTCGAAGTTCACTGGCAGTATAGATCATCATTTTATGATTTATCGAAAGCTCTTCATTGGACTCGTTTTCAACAAGATACATTCTGAAACCAAGTTTGTTTTTTCATTTCCTTAAAAAAATTGGAAACCAAAACCAAACCGCTGCAGATAAGCGGCAACTCAACAGTATAACCCCGACTTCATCACTTCGAAGGAAGGTGGCCTGCTATATGTTCATGCTCAGTCGAGTCGAGCTGGTCGGTCGCCTGCTCGTCAAAGAGGGCGCTGCAACTTAAAATCACCTGCCCTGCCCTGCCGGAAGTGTGAAGTGACTCACCACCATTCCAGAGATGTGACCAGGCTCGGTTTACGAAGCGTCGTTTACGTAGGCGATGCCGTGGTTATTTTTAGCCCAGTCACGAATTTGCTAACGTGGCATAAATGTGATTGAAAGTAATTTTCTATTTTTAGATCAGCGACAATCCACCACGCACGAATCAGGACGAAATCAAAAGGTACGATCGGGCGACAGCCGGGCTAAGAATTAGGCTCTTGTGTGAAGTGAGAGTCTGTTTACCGTTCTACAAGCGGCTAATTTAGCGCATGCAGTCGACCTAGCAAGACGCAGAACTTGAGGAGTTTCACAAGTTTAGAAACACAAATCGCATTTTTGTTGTCACTGCAATAATCAATCTATCGCAAAGGACGATGAAGTTCAAAACCGTGCGCGAAGGGTCACAGGCCCTTGTTCTAAATCACCTTGGCGAAGGGCGAATACTTGTTGGTCCACAGCGGGTAAGTGCATGATTTTGTTTTTGTTATCTCAAGCTGTATTCCCTGGTATTTAGGTCCTTCCTCTAGTCTCGAAGAGGACGGCATGTTTCAAGAAAGAAATTTTCAACAAAACAAACAACCACGCCAAGAAAGTTTTAATCGCAGTCCCTCCACGTACAACGGACCATGTTTCCAGTATACGGGAATGAAGAAGCATAAACTACAGCCAGTGGCTGTCAATTGTGGCCGTCGCTTTTGATTATTTAGTCTCACAACTTTTGCTTTCGTGTCAACTACACTTTCTTATTCTGCTCCCAGAGCTAAAGCAATTTTGAATACCTATTATTTAACGATAGCTTGTCAGCACAGTGTCCACAACGTGTAAAATGCAAGTTTTTATTGTTTACATTAGAATTCTAGTCCGCACAAATTACTTGCCGACAGTCTAGTCTGCGCGGGTGTGGATCTCAACGTAGTTTTGGACAGTAGGACGAGAAACTGTAGTTGACGTTGAAAACAAAAATAGTGAGAACAAATCATCAAATTGTACAACTATACTGTCCCTGTAGAGTCTGCACCAATCACATCAGGTCAGCAATACCTTTTCTAAAGTGACATGAAAGCAAATATGGATAAACAAAATGAAAAATCAGTAAGTAAAACCATGGAGGTAGTACTAGTACCTCCATGGTATAGCAAAGAGGCAACCGAACAATAAACAAATACACCGTATGTGTCACAGCGCTCCCAACTACATTGTAAATATTGAAAACATTATCTCTAACTAATTACCATGCCATGATTTTGTATCAACATATTTCACTTCTGTGTGCAAACATTTAAATTGGCGGAGATATTATTGTATCATTGCTATTGAGGTAGCAAATCTAGCTCACAATCACTGGGTTTTTCTGGACATAAACTATCAAAATAAACACAGTGAAAAACATTGATCATTTGTTTAAACCAACTTTTTTGAAGTACAAAAACAGTTTTTTTATGACTCTCTCATTTGCCTCGCACTGTCATAGATCTGTGAATATGTATTTTGTGAGATTTTTCACATTTTCTCTCATATTTTTTATGCATTTGCCATGCAGGTTTTCCTCTTCAGGCAGTCACTGCAGGTACTGCAGAACTACACTGCAACCCCTGACCAGTATCTAAAGATCAAATGGCAGGACGGCAGGACAGAGCATCGCTCGGGACCGGTTTCCATGTTTCTGAATCCGCTTGAGCACGAACGGATCGAGATGCTGTCAGGAATCAAGCTCAACGCCAACCAGGCGCTTATTGTGTACAAGACGACAGCCGAGAAGACCGGTAGTATCGTGGAGAGGAGAATCGTTTACGGCCCAATTGTCTTCATTCCGACCGCTGATGAGTGGTAAGTTGTATTCTATTATAAGTGCTTATATGCCACAGCAGTTTGTTCATGTCTGGCTGGACATCTGACAAAATAACTGGCTATTCCAAAATTTTGGCTGACTATTTTCCCGTCTGAAAATGGCAACATACTTTAAAACACTGATCGCCGACTGTATTCCTAACTGTATATTCCAGTAAAGTTAATACAATGAATCACAATGGTGTTTAACCCTTTTAGCTCTGTAGTCAATTTTCTTTGCATTTATGCTTTGTAAAATATACCAAAGTAAAGTTTCTTGAGATTTTTGCCAAAATTTTGATAAAAAACTGTGGCCAGTAAAATGTGATGTCCATTTTTTCCAAAATTATCAGAAAAATTACAGAAAAATTCACAAAAATTGGTAAAAATGTTGCACTAAAATTTTGGCGGGAAAAAATACAGCACTCAAAGGGTTAAAGTCACATTTTAACATCTGTCAATCCTGACAAATTTGTATTGTGAATTTTATCGTCTGCATTAAATATCAAGTCATCATTTCTTTGTCTTCCTGACTGTAGGCTGCATGAGTTTAAGTGGCATGGAGCTGACATGAAGACAAACAAAACTGTGATGATACCAGAATTTGCAAAGTTTACAAAACTCAGCATCATACCTCAGCACTTCTACTACAACGTAAGTTACAGCTACATTTTGTTTTTTTGGAGGCAGTACATGTCTCAAAGTGAAAGTCCTAAACTTTTTCTCAAACATTTCTTCACTGAAACTTGAAAATGTTCCCTCTCTCAAAATCGAGGATACAAATCAGGGGTCACTGTTCAAACTTTGGTACGAGAGAAGCAACCTAAAACATAACTGAGATTTGAAATTCAAAATGGCCGCCATCTTTTGTGTAAACTCTGAGTGAAAATTACAGTTTTGATTTTCAAAAAAAAAATTAAGACAGTGAAAACTTGACTTATTCTTCAAACTTCAAAATGAGCCCATACAAGTAGTGACCAAAAGAGCTTTGTAAAAATGTGAGAGTCCAATTATCAGTCGACGAGGTCACAGTCGACCTGAAAGTTGCTCCACAAACACAAATGATTCACACTTTGAATGTATATAGGTTGCAAAGTTGGCGTCCTTCCTGTTTTGCAAAAATCATAAGTTAACTACAACAAGTGAATTGTGACCTCTGGAAAGTTAGGATCGATGATATAGGTTTATATAAATTGAAAAATGTCGCACACATCTTCAGAAGGATATCCTTACACCACCAATGCTTTGTCACAAACCAATTCTCACCTACCGGTAGTAGTGATTGTGGACCTGTTTTGAAGTTAACTGGTCAAACCATTCTGAACCATGAAATCACTTCTCTTTTCGAAAAGCATGGTATAAATAGGCGCCAAAGTTCTGTTCTGCTTCTTGATTTTTGTTGACACAAAGTCAATTCATTTATCAATATTTGAATTGGCAATAATGCTGCACTGAGACTGTAAGGTATTTTTTATAGTGTTATAAAGTTCACACTACAGGAAGAAATGGCACAGTTGTCAAATTTGCATAGATCTATCTGTATATGCATAAGATAGAACGTGCCTCAGGGACAGATATTCAGACTCTCAAATTTTTACATTTCTTTTCTGATCTAGTCCTTGAAGTAAGAAAATTTTAACCATCTCAGATTTTTCGATAATCAAAACCTGTATTTTCCCATGGAGTTACCACAGGGATGGTGGCCTTTTTGAATTTCAAATATCGGTATATATGTCAGACAATTACTCTCTCATGCACCAAACTTTGCACAATAAGCCCTGACTTTTATTCTTGATTTGATAAGAGTATGGTTCAAAGATTCGTTGAGGAAAGTGTGGGCCAAAGTTTCAGTCGTTAACTTTCGAGCAATGAAAGTTTGAGCGAAAGTTTAAGTCGTTCACTTTCAAGGCACCTACATGTACTACCTTAAACTAAAATAGGTGTGCCAACCCTGTGTACGTATTACGTGTACATAGGTCTGGCTGTCTACCTGCACCTAGGTAACGTAGCCAGGCACAGACTGGTGCAGTCTGCACCCAGGTATTTTGAGCCCAGGTGACACTATCAGGTGTAATGTATTGATATGTAGCTCAGCTCACTTAAAATTCAGTCATGAAAACATAACAATGCACACAATAGATGCACAGACTGTGTTGACAAGCGGAATACTTTTAGTCACTCGATATTTCAACATGCTGGAGTAGATCAAGAGTAACTGCAGCGGACTGATGGAATGAAATTACTGAAAAAAAATATCTAACATGCAGTTACACAGCAAAGCTTTAACCCTTTTTTCAAATTTGATGGTTGAGAAGCTTGGAGCATTTTTGATGGGAGAGACTAAAATCTTTTATTTTAAAAGTCAGTTTGTTTGGTGCAGCAACATTACTACTTGTCCAAAATCATATACTAGGCAGGGGAAATGTACAGTATGTGCATGCATGCTTGCAATTTGTTTTAGCCCATTGAGCGGCAAAGTCAATTTTTGTCACTGTTATAAAATATATCCAAGTCAATTTTTTTTTCCAGATTTTTACCAAGATTTTGATAAAAAACTGTAGCCAATGAAACATGTCCATTTGGTCCAAAATTATCAGAAAATTTACAGAAAAATTCACAAAAATTAGTAAAATGTTGCTCTGATATTTTGGCGGGAAAAATTACAGCACTCAAAGGGTTGTCATTGTGCATGTAACATATTATACAGTGTTCCCTGTTAATAGTGTAATGTCATTCCTTTTGAAGCTGTAGTATGCTATTGATAGATGTCCAAAATTTGGTCAGCTTTGTAGTAGTCTTGCGACGAGGGGTTTTTTTTCATGATTGTGTCAACAGAAATCTATTAGATGACATTTATCAGATAAATATTGAGCTAGAAGTGTTGAAAGTCAAGCACTTCCTCTCTCGACGTTGTCAACAAATGAAACCAATTATACTGTATTCAGTCAGTCTCAGCATATTGAAAGAGGAATTTCTCTGATGAAATATTTATTGCTGTTTACTTACTCTCAAGGCCTTCGATATTTCAATTTAATTAAGTGATTGTAAAATTTGGAGTTAATTTGTCAAAAGATACAGCCAATGAATAAAGAGAGCCAGGGTATGAATTGTAGACTTATGTATGAGTGAATGATATAAAGTATAACAGATCAGCAGTGACTGGGTCTCTCTCTCTCTCTCTCTCTCTC
>LD352130.1:132832-147174 GCA_001465055.1 Ptychodera flava | reverse complement strand
GTATTCTCTGAAAGGGCTTGTCCAATTTCTTTGAAATTTGCTACACAAAAACGATTATTCATGCAGATATATTCAGTATTTGCTATCGAGAAACTTTCAAAGTTCAAGCCTTTTGTGTGTTTTTGTGTTGGGATTTGTTGGATAGATGGCATTCTACGTAGGGTATTGTTGAATGTTAATAAATGTGTTGCTGCTGTTTTTTGAGAAAAAAGAATTGAAAATGCCTTTTTAAAAGCAAAATAATACATAATGACTTGATATGTTGTTTTATCATTGACGTGTTTCTACTTGTTCACCCATTCTTGCATTCATCATTGCAATAAAATGCCGTGAAAAAAATGAAACTGATGTGGCCTACATCTGTTTACCTTGATCTTAAAAGGCAAATACAACTTTCTGTCTTGACAACCATACCATAGTTTCAATGTTTTACCTAGTGTACCGGCTTGGTTTGTACGCAGGAAACAAGTAGAAAACAGGCTCTATAATTTCATAATTTTCAAGTGATCAGAATACAAAAGTCCTGAAAAGATAAGATAATCACAACTTCCAGTATAAGGGATACAGTCACTCTAAATGTATAAATTAAAATTAAAAATGTGCCTCGAGGATGTACTAAAAAATACAGAAAGTTGCTTTCTGTCGGTAAAATCTAAAAAAATTCAAAATTTTAAAGACTTTTGCAGATTTTTTTTTTACGCCTTTGTCTTCTTATTTATTTTTTTTTTATTTTGCAAACTAGTCTGAAGATTTTTTTTTCCCTAACTTTCTGCTCTGAAAATTTTTTTTTTCTGTTTTTGACCACCCCCCCCTCCCAAGATCTAATGGTTCGTCCCTAATGAGTATGTCTCCAACTCGATGTGCGCTAAGTAAAAAGATAATGTTTCAGCTGCTGTAATTATACTTAAAGTTCAAGTTCTCATTCGAAATGACCTTGAAACTCGTTTCTAAGTTGGAAATGGACGAATATTAAACGAGAAGGTATCCAGTAAAGTGATAAAATTTACAATGTCATGAAATAAACATCTGCTTCATAGGCAAACACTTGAACGAGAAACTTTCAGCTTTCTGTGTAAGTATGAAGAATAAATAGTCATACCGAAAATGCAAAGTTCGTATCTAGTTCAGTAAATCGTTTACATAATACTGGCTCTGACACAAACGGGCGACGCCATTTGTACGAGCCTCGTTTCCAGTTTGCTGTGGTACCTGTACCGAGTTCTATAGACTCTGGTATCTACTTGCAATCTAGTCGACTATGGCTCATACACTAACAAATAACAATGGGTTGTAAATGTTTTCATTTTATAAGAAAGTTAAGGACTTTTACCCAGTATCACAAGACATTGATATACTTCATTTAGTGTAAAAATACAGAACTTATTTCAATTGTGTCTAACAATATTGATATACTACTTGTTGAAAGTCTGAACCAACTAATTAATTGAAAATAATGCTCACAGATATAGAGACTTATATAACCTTAACTCTGCAGATGACGTCACAGTTAAAACATATAAAATTACGTCATTAAATTACACCAAACTAATCCTACTCACAAATGTAACAATTCTACGAGTTTGACTGAGTCTGATATGTCTTCCTTCATCAATTTGTCGTATCGAGTAAAAAGGTAAAGCACACAAATGTGATCATGGAGGTTTTTGTACATTTCATTGTGTTTTATTTTGTTTAAGTAGATTGTGTGCCCCAGAAAGAGCCTGTCGTGTGGCCACACATGAAGTACGCCCTCAATAGTCTCGCGATACCGGTATATGCCTTGTGCTCATTCTGCCTGTTGCTTCTTTAATCTTTTAATCATGAAGTATGGCAAAATAACGAAAAAATTACATTGAGCTGGTTGTGACGTATTTTAAGACGCGGAATTTTTCATTTACAAGTTTCCAAATGAAAATTCTAAATATGATTCAGATCAAAATTTATCATGAATTCTGTCTGTTTTCAGAGACATATGAGTAATACATCATCAGTCAACCCTACAACCATTTGATAAGTGAACGTACTATTTCTATATAGTCAGCCAGTTTGTATCAAAAGTTGATACAAACTTTTATGGAAGGATCCAGCAGTCCTTACGTTTGAAGCAATGCAAAACACTTTGTGTTTCTTGTTCCTAAGTGGGACTCGGAGATGAAGTCGATAGGGACACTACGTATCACTTGAAGCTGACAAGTGTGCATTGGGATGTTACCAAATGTGCATGTTTGAGAGGGGAGGGGAGAGAGAGGGGGTGAGAGAAAGAGAGATTCACGGATGGATGCGCAGATAAGAGGAACATATACAGATAGACACATACAGATGGAAGACAGTGACAGACAGATTGTCACAAGAGAACTGAATCATGAAGCACTGCCTGGTAATTATTTATCTCAGTAATGGGTCACGTCATTGCAAAATAGTACAAATCAATTTTAAATTTCTACTTATACTGGTTATCTACTATGAACGACTGTTAGAGTACAAATAGAAACAACTTCAGGTCGTTCGAATTCCGCTTTCCTCTGTTATCATGGTGCAGTCTTCTTTAAAGAAGATTAAATATTGTCCGTGAAAACTGGACGATTTTCTCCAAGGTTAGCCGAGTATTTATTTCCAAGCGCTCTTCACTACATGTTGAGAAGGAAGGAAAAGAAGAGAAATCCTCTATAATCATTGGACATCAAGACACTTGCATTATGATATCACAAAGGCCAGAGACTTTAAAGGGCCGGTAGCTGGCCCGTTTGTTGATTTTTTTTACATTTTTTGTTTTATGTCAACTACAGATTCTTGCTCTTCTCCCGTAAACATATTGAGCTTCTCAACTCAGCACATATATATATATATATATATGTAGTCAACGTTGCTTTGACTGCACAGTCATTGTTGACAAGTGAATTCTGGTTCGAACTAGAATTCCAAACACCGGTATGTTAACAACTACTATTTTACACGCACAGACGCTGTGATGTGCGAGCTAGCTAAATAGTTGGTGTTTTCAACATGTATTGGGGAGTAGAACAAGAACTTGCAATTGGCAAACAGCAAATAGTGGAAAATCTCAAATTGTACAGCTATACCGGCCCTTCAGCTGGTGAAATCACAAAAATGGCACATTACACATATTCAATGACGTAATAACTTGTCGAGTGACAGGCGTCGACACTGTTTGATTTACTACGTGCAAGCAGATACAACTGGTTTGATACACAGTCACTTACTTTGGTCTCTGCTGAAGCTACTAGACTTTGTGAAAAATGACGGATTCTCTTGTTTAGTGGTCGATGACATCACTGATGACGATGCTTGCTTTCGTTTTATCTGATAGGCTTTCTTCACCTGTGTAGAAAATATTTGACAATTGGTTACCATTGCATCAGAAACTGACCGAGGAACTAGTTTTGTGGGATGTCGGCTATAATGTCCACTGACTGTTCTTAGATTTATGTCGTAATTTATGTTGCTTATTAAATTCATGACATATCTCAATGCTGTTCAACTTTTAAACACATATTGCAGTTCAGCTTCGTGAATCCATGTACCCTCGATGCGTTGTTGGTACCAGCTCGTGTCCGCCTTTGGAAAATTTTGTGACATTTTTAATTCGGTGCATCAATCGCTTTGTCGGTGGTTGAATAGACCAATGTTTTGTGCCTTTAAAGAAGAATGGTTCTCGGGGACAGATATCCTGACTCTAAAATTGTTCCAATACTTTTCTTGTTTACCACTTGTGGGGTCTAATTTTAAAGCTCTTTGCGCAAGAAAACTTTTATCGTCTGAGTTTTTGAAAAATCGAAAATTTTATTTATTTTTCCGCATGGAATTAACGCAAAGGTGGCCACCGTTTTGAATTTCCAATATCGTTAAATTCTTCCTCTTGTTCGAATCTTTGCACGGTAACCCCTGATATTTACTGTTGAATTAGTAAGAGAATATGGTTGAAACTTTTATTGAGGAATGTTTGAGCAAAAGTTTTAGTCTTTCACTTTTGAGGCGTAAACTACCAAAGGACAAAGTTGTCATTTTGGACCTCGCTACGTCAAGAAATACCTGTTATCAAAATTATTTAATTTCTATCATAACGTTTAGCGCGAAGTAACACCTTTATGTCCACAATACGTTCAGGGCTGTAGTAACTTTTTTCAAGCAGGCGTCAGTTCATCGTCAAATATTTCTTGCAGAAATTACGTCACCGATTTGTTTATCTAATCTGTCAGGGACCGGCCATCTCACTCTATGATTCGTTGACTACTCCTTTATATCAGCAGGTTTCAAGATTCTATGGGACCGACTTTTCGAATACACTGACGTTCTTTTTAAGTTTTTTCTTACCTCATCGTTCATGGCGCAGTGCAGGATAAAAAAGAACACGCCCTGTGTGTATATAAAAAAATAGACATGAAATAACAAACAAACTGTCAATCTAATTGAAAATACTATTTCGTATACCGACGCTTGCCTAAATATATCAACACAGTTTTCGAATACATTGCTGCTTCTACTAAATAGTTGTACATCAATCATAATATGCGCATCATTCTGCAAGACCAGATCCAAATTACCGTTTGTGTGTCCAAATGAAAATTTATCGTTCATACGAGACACAAAACTGAGAATTCACCGATTTCGAAATTCGAATCTCTGACTACCAGAGCCGATCGTCATCCATAAATACAGGCAGACTATCACCGTATCGTAAAAGCAGCACTCTAAAAATCATCAGTGAATTCGACTGACAATATAAAATAATTGGATATGGTAGTCTTTCTTTGGATAATGCTGTCATGGCGATTTTTCCCTCAATATCTCTGTCGTTGAAAGTGACAAACTGTACAGAACCCGACGTGAGACAAAACTTCGTCTCAGGTTTCATCATATTAAAATCATCGACCCACCTGTAGCGAGTTCAGGATAATGAAGAGATACTGGAGCTGTTGGACGACGCCGATGAGCCAAGTAAGACCGAGCAACGGCAACAATACCAAACCAGCACGAATGCCAGACCTGTCGATATCAAGGGATTTCAACGTATATCTATCACAGAGACCCAAAAATGGAAGACAAATTCCTCGATCACACCAGGATAATATGTAATGTCCAATTGAAATTCTTAAAGGGACAATGTCGCTATCGTTTCAAATTATTTCTCAGCATTTTTAGTTTCATGTCAGCAACACTAAATGCTTCTATATGGAATAATTCATGCGTACATACCAGAAATGATGTCATCAGCATACCCATATATTACGTGTTGCATGCAAAGTGTGTTCAACAAGATTCAGTAAGAAGCATTACATAATTATGTGCAATTCTTACCTGAAACAAAATGGCCGATTTTTAAATAAAGGATGGTGACTTTGTCCCTTTTATGTTAGTATACACACCAACATCAGAGCAGCAATGCACACAGTCATCTGGCCTTTAAAATTTGACGTATTACGATATCTCATGTTCATATGTTGTGTTGTGTAGTGTTGTGTTGTATTATTGTTGTGTTATGCCTTATCGTGTCTTAACTTTATTACTAGCTGGTTGAAAAGTGAAGTCGAGGCTCTCTGTTCTCACCTTGTTTTCTCCACTGTGCTTTTGTCGGCGTTCAGTTTGAGCGTCATGAACGCCCGTATCACCATACTGAATATGGCAATGTTGACCTGCAGAAAGCATCAGGCGAAAAATATCGTAAATACATCTTGTCAACCTAATCGTATGTAGGCTCCCTATGCTAAACTTGTAGAATATATTTGGTGACTGGTACATGTCTTTTGACGGCTTCCTGACATGGACTATTTTAGTGATGGGAAGTCACTCCCGAACACAACTGAGCAACTTGTTAAAACTCTGTCCTTTTATCGTTGCACCGAAGTTTTGTGTTGTGTGACTTCTCAGAAAAGCTTCCAGAATTACATGCAAGATGTTGCCACAATGTATGTGACCATGGGAAACGAGTCACTGACAGTCCTATTACGATGTCTATTACGATGTCAATATCAATATCTATGTCAATTAAAGTCCTGCATTTCTACTTATGCGGATTTTGAAATGAGAATACAATTTACACGTAAATTAAAAACAGACGCAAAGGACAGACGATGGAATGTCTCAACGTACGGTATGACGCGGCATTTGTATATCTATTACGTAAAAAAATTTTCCCAAGCCAGACACTTATTTGATGGTTCAGTCATTTCCATAACCATATGGATACTCCTGATGCACAGAAATCTAAACCGACTAACTAGATTAAAATCTGCGAAAAGCTCACCAACATAACTAGTATGACCGGTCCCACGAACGCCCAGATAAGTCCGTGCGCTGCGCTCAGCCAGCACTTGGCGTCACTGTGAAATAGAAAACAAAACATGTCTGATGAATGAACGGGGACTAGTGTGTGATATTGTATTGACAAGTTGAAATACTTGCCAATGCTGCGTTCTCCAACATGTAAGATATTTGGTAAATCCTCACTCGTTTTGGTTCTGAACTAATGAATAAGAGATTTCAGTTGAAAATTAAATTTTATCAAGAGTGCGATAGATCATACTTCTGAAGAAATGTTGTACTACAATGAAGCATTCTACATATTCTTTGAATTTCTTGATCGGGATTGATTAAAAATTATTTAACATCTTAAGGACTCGATTGCAAGTTAAATAATTCAATTCAATAGTCTTCTTTTACCTTCGTCCGTTGCCATAGATATCATACCTCACAGCGAGTGACACAGCAACGATTAAGCTAGGGATACCTGACGAACAGAAAAAATAGAGTTTTACATATTACCATTATTAAAGAGCTAGTAGCTGTATATTTGTGATTATTTTTTCCATATCTTTGATCGGCATGTGTATGTCAATCGCAAGTTTTTGTTCTACCCGGCAAAGCATGTTTAACAGTCACTATTTTACTTGCCAACACAGTTTCTGCACAATATATGATAGAATGCGCTGTTATTGTAAACAAATGAAGTCTAGTCCGGACCAGAATTAACTTGTCAACAGTGACAATAATACACCTAAAAATTCTACAATTATAGAAAATCATCAACGAATATTACACTCAGGAGAGAGCACGGAGTAGTTAAGTAGTCATAGTTTTGAGGTGGAAATACAAAAAAAGATTCCCCATAGAGTTACACACGGATGATGGCCATTTTGAATTTCAATAATCGGTAAATATTAAGTAATTTGTTCTCTAGCACCAAATTTGCACCGCGACTCCCTGGTTTTTGGTCTTGATTTGTGATTTGTTGAAGGCTTTCTTGAGGAAAGTTTGCACAAAAGTTGAAGCTTTTCAATTTGAGAAGCATACTGCCTTCATACAAAACGAATCCTCAACTGTTACGATTTTGTTACCGTTCTTGATTTGTTTCCAGATGCCTGTTCTGTTATATTGGTAATTTGAGATGCTCAGCTCTGAACGTTTTCAGTTGGTGTTAAAGTTTAAGTATGAGTTATCACAGCGCAAACGTAAATTCGATATCGACCTATTGACAGCAAACGCCTTTGATAAGTCAGATCATTCGTGCCAATCGAGTGCTCGACAGTAAATCGGGGACACTCTTTGTTTCCTTGGTGGACGAAATGGCGAATCTTTAACACTAATTTTAAAAGGTGAAAAATAAAACGAAAGTTTCCTTACCCCAGCCGATGGCGGCGTAGATTGGCGTCTTAACACCAGTGTTGAAGGCCGCTGTCGATTTAATGTATAGATTTATTCCTTCCACTAACATCCATGAAAATGTCGCCAAGAAAAAATAGTGAAGCAAGATTGACATACACTTGCACAGACCCTGAAAGATAAATTTGGAAATAAGTTAAAATATTATGAGGTTATTATGAAAATACCGCAAAGGATGCACGAGGACATTGGCGCAGCGTATCGCCCGACGCGAAGCGGAGGGCGATGCACGGCGCCAATGTCCGAGTGCATCCTTTGCGGTATTTTCGTAATAACCTTATTATTATACATCTTACATTAAAGCGATGAAATTCGTTTCTTCGCCTCGATAAAGTTTGTATGTGCGATATGTGATGGTGAGCATGCGTGAGTGAGTGCTTCACGGACTCTACAACGTGTGGAGCGGTCTCAGTCAGAAAAATGTAACAACTTAGCCGGCTGATTGAACCACTCTTTTTTGAGAGTTGGGATTTAGCCAAGCGGTTCTCTCTGTGGCCTCTCCGCTAGGCGACTGATGCCGTATGTTGTGGGTTCGAACCCGATTGAAAACTAGCCGTATTCCTGATCGGGGCATCAAAATGTCGGAGTAGTGATCGTTTTCGTGCCATGTCAACAATTTTTCTTCCGATTTTATCGCGCCAGTGTGGACGCTACTTCTGACGCGCTTCTGCAAGTTTTTGAGTGTGTGCACTACACACATACATATGTACAGAGCGCGCGCGAGACTTGTTCTGGCACTCGTCCAATGGGTCCCTTGAAACCGTTCTACAGTGAACGCGCTGATACAGCCGCAGGGAATGGGGTGCCTTGAAACCGTACGTGTTACGGAACAGGCGCGCGTTCCGTACGGCTTTTTTAGCGCACGCTAAATTCTATTGGTAGATGTATAATATTGTTCTATAACTGGCATTTGCTAAATTCTATTGGTAGATGTATAATATTGTTCTATAATTGGCATACGGACATGTCACAACCAAACGGGTCACTTTTCAGCAGAAAAAAGACTTTTGATCTGATAAAGTCTTTAACATGGGTCGATAATATAGGAAATGCCCCAGTGCTTTAGAAAAACCTCCAGATGCAAAAGAATACTGAGCTTTCGTCGTCGTCGCCATCTTCATTCCCGGTATCGTTGTCAGTAACACCGATTGCGTTCTTTGTATCATCGTCCCGATTGCGTTCTTTGTATCATCGTCTCGGACGAGGATTGTAATGACACAGTCCTAAATATTTACGGTGTTTGAGCAAAGCGCCCTCATAGTTAACTTACCGGCACGTCCTCCACCAGACCACTCAGAAGAAACAGAGTCTGCGCAAACAGCAGGGCGGTGGCAAAGTTCATGTGAATTATCACTCGCTGGGATCTGTATAAACTGAAGAGAGACACCAAAGTCAAGAAAGTGATATTGCATGTCAGAGGAAAAAATGAAAAGATGAGCATTGATAACAAAAAATATAAACAGTTCGCTTTATGCCTAATATTTTAAAAATGAAAGTATTAGTGATGAATTGAAAAAAATACAGATAGATACATCCATCAAATTAGGATATGGTGAACGAAACTCAAAAGGAAAAGAGTGTGCGAATTTGAGATACTAAATTCCTCTCGTCTGCGTCACCGAAACCTCACAGTATTAATGAATTTCTACAGTTGGAGAGATCGGAGTCTTTCTATCATAATACGATTCAAACCAACATAGACCATACTGCTTTGCTGATAACTGAATGGGTTTCAACCTAGAAGCATGGTTCAAATACACTTACTGTAAGGTGGTAAAAGTGAAGAGAGCAGCTACAAGGGAGACGATGGAGAGACCAACTCCGGCACTTGTCAGATACGTCATCGCTGCTGCGTCTTTGGCTGACAGCTGGGGGGAGAGAGAGAGAGAGAGAGAGAGAGAGAGAGAGAGAGAGAGAGAGAGAGACAGACAGACAGACAGACAGACCGACAGACAGAGAACAGACAGACATAGAACAGACAGATAGACAAAGAGATAGAGGGGAGGGGGAGATAGAGGCGAAGGGAGGAAGATAGAGATTCAGAGAGACTCAAAGTCAAAGATACAGAAAAATGAAATACAAGCAAGTCTTGGTTCCTAATATAATTCCGCATAACGATTTATCTACATGGAGAAGTCATCCAATTACTTGAAATGCGTGAGACTAAACAGTGTTTTGCGAGGCCTACAAAACACCAGTATTTTCTATCTAACGACACTACGTGCATTAATTATACCAGTATTGCTATTAGTATACATGTCATAGTTCTACCACATTAAAACATGTCATAAAAATCTTCAACCACGAAGAATGGTCATTCCATTAACATGACTGTACCGTGCAGAATCGATGCCTTTCATCAAAAGCAGAAAGGATGAGGTTGGCTAAGTCGATAATGAAACGGGATAGGTGCACTGATAATGGAAACCTCTCTTAATCGTACGTGATAAAACTATCGAAAGCAGACTCTATGAATTAAATATTGTGTTAGCTCACTGAAAAGAAAATCTCTTTCGACTAGAAACGTCTTGCTCACGTCATCGGTTGAAGACCTGTGCGTTAGTTTGTTGCCTCTCACCTCTTTATCTGTTAATCTCATCAGCATGGCAAAGTTTGTGAGGTGGTTACATTGGCAGCTGTTGTCCACTTTCCAGCATCCCTGTGTCGACCATCCGGAAACCTTTTCCGTTCTGCCAATGTAATGTATTTGTAGCGTAAGATTCTTAAGGTTCTCTCACGGACAGAAAATTTTCAACTCTTGCTACAATCGTTTGCTGCGGATACTTTATACACCGTTCTCTTCCATAATCTCTCTCATTCCTCTCAAATATGTTACACGTAGCAATTTTGTACAGACCTTTCGTGACTTGATTATTGTTTAGAGTGAATTTGACATGTGTACAACATGTGTCCCGAAACAAAAACACCACTGCGTATGGTCATTTTTAGGTCATAAAATGGTCAGCTAGGATAGATAAACTTGAGTGAATAAGGGCTTGCATATTTTTACTAAAATGCCTTACCCTTCGGGGTATTTCCAGAAAGAGCACGTAGCTTCCTCATTTTCACCAGGTTTCTGAAAAAAAAGTGCAAATGACGAATATTTCTGACATAATAATTATGTAAATTGATCTGGGGGACTTAGATTAATCATAGCGTTGATCGCGATTCAGGTTTGTTACTAAATATAGCGACTTGTGGACAACGCTGCAAATTTTGTTGTTGAATGCGCGGCTGTTGTTGCAGCTTGTAGTCTGAGCCATCAATTCATACCAATTATTGTGACTTTAAATAGCCATAGTAACACTAGCAGGTTTTATTTTCGTCGTTTATTCGGAAAATGCCGACAAATATCTATTTATGCATATGAATGAGAGAGAGAGAACAGTGACGTCATTTGCGATCAGCGTTATTAGATAGCATACAAACATCAGTTTCTCTCACACTTGTAGTAGCCGTATATGTTGTGAAATAACTTCAACTTGTCGCTCTATTTTCAATCATGCCCTTTTGAAGCTTACTTGGAAGCTTTTACTTTGAAAAATGTGATTGATTTTCACCAATTTCCTCATGTGTCAAATACCAAATTACTTTTTTATTCGAGTTGCAATATTTTGCTGAATTTCACCTTTTGTGAAACTTGATATTTGCATCTCGCGTTGAAAATACGTGTTCACTTACCGCTGACGTGCCAAGCCTAAATATTATGGGATCACTGTCGTCAAACTCGACCTTGGCACCATCTCCGTGGTAGTTGACATTGATTGACACGACCTCGCTGCCGTACGAGGTGAACTCGTGACCTTCCATGCTGGTCAAGTTCAAAATCTCAGTCATTGTGTTGTATTCCACTACCACTACGTCGACTGCGGAAAATAAAAAAGCCGAGAATATTTATAAGATGTTGGTATTTCAATCACAAAAAACGTGATTTTGTTTATTAAATAATGTTATGAGAATGTTTGGTTTGTTTTTGTTTACGATATCTCTCATCCTGTTTATTCTTGTCAGTATTTGCAATTACTTTTATGAAAGCAGTTGCGTTGATAAAAATCGCAATGCACCTTTCAATTTCCCTCAGTAATACAAATCAAAAATTTGCCTTGCATTTTTGTTCGTTTTATGTTCAATCTGTTGAGCAATTCTTTATATAATAGATAAGAAAGGGGGTGAGCGTAGAGAGAGCACCCTCTAGCGACGGATCTTCTAGTCTATAGCGTAGATGTAATCTCAATATTACATTATCGTACGTTTCCAGTATTATTACACATCTTTTGATTTTTATAAAGTGAATTGTAATAGTAACGTGAAATTTGAAAGTATGTTGCATGCTGCATGCCCCATGCTACTGTTACTCTTGGAGTTATTATCTTTTTGAACGTTTGACTTACTAAATCGAGGGAACGGGGCGTGGGCACTGCGCCCGTGCGACTTTTTTGTTTACAAACAATGTATTCCATGCACGATATCTGGTGCATCGCGTCAACATAGACGTCAACAACGCACATGCATGCTCAAACGTACCTTGGATACAGTGTTTACGTTATGAGTTGATTAAGCGCAGTTCCCACGACCCCCTCCCACCTTAAATCCCAAATGTTGAGGGCGACTGACGCCATACCACACTTTTACTCTCTGCTTGAGTCGTTGCATTCTAACAAAGGCTATCTTACCGGCATCTGACAGTACTCCACCAGGCAATGTCACCTGTGTTCCTCCGCTGTTCCTTGATACCAAAGTCCCCTCCTCGCTATTCTTCGGAACTGTTTCGGCGAAGAGAGCTAGTAAAAAAATCAAACGAATAGGTGGATCAACTTGAGATAGAATAGGCTTACGGCGAACTCCAAGAATGAAAGATTCAGCCGTGTGCGGGCGCTCCAGCGCTACATTACAGAAGCGTCCGAACACGGCGGAATCATTCTGTCTAGGCGAACCACTTCCACCAAGCATATGCAACCTTTACAATATGCTATACGTACACTCGTGCAGGTTGGGCTGACTTTTTCACCCAATGAAGCAAAGTTGACACCCCCTTCTTAAATCTTAAAGCGATTCGATTGATCCCTCTTGAAGTTTGCCAGCAGGACTAGGGAGGGCGCTTTCAAGATTAGTCATAGAATATAGCGAGGATGACCTTATGAAATGTCACTAATTCAGACATTCGCATTTGTCGCAACCTACCTATATTTGTCTTCTCCGAGCTATATTTGCTTGATGATGTCAGCATTGTCTCTCTTGCCGAGTCAACAAATTCCTCTACCCCACTGAGGAATACGCTGGCCATCTCGGGGTGACTCTGTCATAACGAAGAATACCAGATATTAGTTTGTTATAGTAGTTAAGTGGGATACTAGTGCAGGTGTTGGCCTTGAGGTGGAGTTGATGTATAGGTAGGTAGGAACTCACAACTGATATTTAAAGGTAGTATACGCCTCGAACTGAAAGACTTAAACTTTTGCTCAAACATTCCCCTGCGAAACGATAACTCACTCTCTTACAAAATAAATAATAAATATCAAGGCGTCATCGTCAAAAAGCATGGTACTAGATAGTCAATTCAAAATGGCCGCCGTCCTTAAGTTAACTCTATTGGAAAAATAAAATTTTCGATATGAAAAAAAAAACTAAAAGGGTAAACAATTTTCTGACTCCAAGGGCTTTAAAATGTGTCCCCACACAAGAGGTAGATCAAAATAATAAGCTTATCTGACCCCGAGGCGCTACCTTGAGATGTTTATGCAGGTGTTGGTTTAGCGGTGGAGTTGATATATAGATTGGTGGAACTCAAAACTTCCATTTTGAACGAGAATCAAGGTTCATTGTAATCCTATGAAATTTCTTATTGGACTGATTTGTTTGTAGTCATTTGGAAGCGTCAAAGTTGCAACTTACCTCAAACAGTGTCTTCAAGATTTCCTTATTTTCAAGGCCTAGAATGTCGCTTGTCGCTTGAAGAAAAGCCTGGGGGAAAACAAAAATAACAAGCAGCATAAAACGACTGTAGGTATTTTGAAGATAATCTGTAACCGATCTACAGTCACCTTACTTACCAACATGATGCTTGGATGGCTATGTTGGCTAAAGGCACAGTATTGCAGTGTGTCATTATATAATTTCGTTGCAAAAGAATCGCCTTTATCTAAAAAAATTACATGTTTAACTCTCAGCAATGACAAATCTGAACAACCATATGCTTCATGGGTAAGTAAAGACAGACGTGTCATCAAGAAACAAAAATGGTTGCGTTGCAAACTTTGATATGTTAGGGCTACCATTACTGTGCTCTACAGAAATATCGTTTCATTACCCTTTCAGTTTACGTCTCATCGTCATATTTGAAAACAAATAAAATGGCAGTAATTACACATGACCCAGGCCGACGATGAGGGCGCATATCTAGTATTAGGTCGACACCGGTGAAAGTCTTTATAGGGAAGGTAACAGACAGGATAGCAATGTGATATGATACAAGAAATTCGTGAGAGCTGGCTGTTGTCCAGTTCACCTAGAGTCTCACCTCTATGTCACTTTCGTTTTCAGAGAACATGTCCGTCAGGTATGACAACGCATATATTATTTTTGACAGGTCATCCGTGAGTGCGTCTCCCGAATTCGCTATTTCGGATACTCTAGAAAGTGCCAAGACTGCCGTGTGTCTCTCAACG
>LD352130.1:111978-131027 GCA_001465055.1 Ptychodera flava | reverse complement strand
GTGATTTCCGGACTGCTGGTCGGTGAGTTTGTAGTAGCGCCACCAACGGCCGGCTTTTGGCAGAAGAATCTCTGCGAGGTCTCGCAATCGAGACCCAACCACTTTCCTTTGTCGTTTGTGGTGTCGAAAATGTAAAACATGATGTCTGGATCGGAGTATGCTTTTGCAGCGCACGTGTTTGATCCGGGGCTGGCGTAAGGAAAGCTGGTTACCCAAGGATGGTAAGTTAGGGCCAGTTCACTGTCATCGGACCATGTCCAAGTGTCCTAAAAATAAACACAAACAAAAAGTGGCTGTCGAATCGATTTGTGCAGTGATGAGAACTTTTACAATATCTTGTGAAATATGAACCACGTAACAAAATACTAATTCAATGTCAATGGCCTGATCTGTGACAGTTTGCGTCAACCGTTCATTCAATTATCCTAACCGTCAGAAAATAGGTCACACGCTTTCAACATTATCTAATACGTACGAAGCGATAAGTTCAACATACATCTTTGTAGGTCAAATCGATCCAAACGTTCGTTGAGTCAGGCGGTGCACCGAGAAGGCTGTGCAGAAAGTCGTCAGTGGTCTGTGTCGTCGGTCTGGCGAGGTGTCCGCCATATCCGTCACAAGTTGTACTCGCAGTTGAGGAGGTAGTGACGTCGTTGGCGCTGGACAGGAAGAAGCAATTCGCGTCGAAGAGATGCCAGCCACTTTCACAGGTCAGCGGAGTCACCGACTGAAAAGAAGAAAAGTAAAACTGATCTGAAGTTGTCGACCTTTTAAATTTACCGAATTCGAAAATGGTTTATTGATGTGTATCTTACGAAAGATTTGTGTGCAAATTGCTTGAAATGTTCTTGCAGCTGCAGCGGACTCAACACTCTGTCTTCGCGCGGCGTGATTACTCATAGCGCCACCAACGATAATTGAACTTCACATCGCCTGAAACCATTGACCTGTCACGGTTCACTGCCTCGTGTATGCAGGTCAACGGATGCACTTCGAAAATACTTTCCCCAAGAAACGACGATTTTAACCACAAAGAGCACATATTTTTACGTTGACTTCTGATGAAGCAGGATATTTTAACAACTTGAAGGTCTGTGTCAGGCGTCAGATTGTCTTGTCAGGAAATTCATTTACTAGGTTACGACTTCAACAGAAGACAAAGGCTACAGCACCTTCATAATCCTCTTAGAGAACAAATTTGATCCCGTGGATCGTGTCTCCGGCCTTTCATTAACTTCTTGCAAACCAAGGCGATATAAGTCTCAGAGAAATGGAAGTGATGCATTGATGAAATGCAAAACTGTGTTTTCGGGAAAAAAGTTTCTTTGTTGTATCCCTACAATTCGTACCGTGATAGTACGTGAACATGTACTTGACACTGGCTGTCTGTCCCGATTACCGAAAACAAATTTGAGTTTCACGGTGATATAACTACTGCAATTTCACGAGGCTTTAAAATTGAACGCAAAATGAACGCCCTAAGTTGCTACAAAACGAGACGATCTCTAAATCGAACCCGGCGCCAAGTAAATAAGCGAATACTTTATTCGCTTCATCACACATGTATGTTCGGACTCTACCTGGAGTTAGCTACGGAAACAATTATGGTGTCGCCCGTCGTATCCTTCAGACCAAGTCCGTTGTAATCAGGCGGCAAATAGTACCCTTAAGGAAAAAATTGCTCGACAACAATTTGATCTGATCTCTAAAGAAGATTTCCGAGGCAGTATAAAACAGCTGTTGCACTAAAAACGATTCAATAAGCCTAATTAGTTCGCGCGCTCACAATGCGGTTTCTATGTAGACGGCTTGGATGAAATAAACGTTTAGTCGCACCCGCGGTACGCTGTTGGACCCAATTTTTATAGGGACGTGGCTTGCAAACACGAGTATGGTTCAATCGACACGGTTTTCTTTTGATAGATTTCTATTAATTTGTCTTCTTCAACGATGAAATATTTTACTTCAAAATTTGCACCTCAGCGACCTCGCAACTTTTCTGACCAGCGTTTTTTTCAACAATAAATGTTGACTGTAGTTAACCATATGGATCTCGCATCTGTTACTTGATGGGTCTCAGGCACAGACATGCGGACTCTCAAAAAATTTACAGGACTGGTTTGGTCTACAAGTTGTGGAAGCCCATTTTGAAACTCTCGGGGTAAGGAAATCATCGTCTCAAGCTTTTGGAAATATAATTTTTTTTCCACTTAGACTTAACACATGGCTGGCAGCCATTTTGAATGTCAAATAGCGGTAAATTTTAGACCAGAAAGGTATTGTACAAGTTTGCGAGTCCGAACAGCTGTCCCCGAGGCACATGCTACCTTAATAAAATACATTAAAGGTATACTATTGCCAGTTCCAATTTTGCTACAGTTAGCATGGAACGAGAAAATCTAACCAATCACAGATTTTTAGCGGAGCGGGTGGCCGCTTTTTAAAAAGAGCGCCCTCACATGAGCATTTTGATTGCCAAGGAACGCCCCGTTGACCATATATGGGCATATTTAGATTACAGGTGACTGTATACCTTTAAGGTTCAGGTTAATTTTTCGGTCCTACAGCAATATATATTCTAAAATGGCGAAGATTGTTTGTACCCCATCAACTATTAAATTGTGCGGTTCACCGTTTTCCACAGTGAACCTGTGCGGTCGTGTGGGTGCTGTTCAGTATGTGTGTCTAATATCGTATGGTCGCATTCAAAGCATGTTCAAGGGAACGCTCTCTTTAGTAAGCTGTATTAAAGCTTGTAAGAGCACATGAGCAATCATGAACGCAGGTTTAATCGGAGCTGAAAAGTGACCTTCGAGGTGCATCGATTGATTCTGTCTACATTGGACGAAATGCAAAATGTTAAAGCGTTGAATTTTGCTTTCAAGAGCGAATTCTTCTCCTCGACAAAGAGAGAATGTTAAGGCCAGCCACAACGCAGGATGAGCTAACGCGTCACACTTCCAAAATGCATGGAAACCTGTATCGGTCTACAAACGACCTGTTTTGATTTTGATGCCACACTACACTGTTCTGTTTTCCGCGGTTGAAAATTCAGTAGAGCGGGGGGCCCTCGTTTCTTTATATTGGTTTATGTTATATTGTTGCTGCTATATTTAGATGTAAGGTCCACCGTACCGAATAAAATCGAATCAAACAGCCTGAGAGACAAGTAATTTGTTTAGAAACCGAATAAGTATCATAAAAAAGACCAACTTAATACAACGTTTGCTTGACCTCTTTATCGGATCGTAGTGTTGGAGCAACAGAGCGTTATTTGACGTGAAACTGTTGATACCATAGACTTTCAATTTCAAACTGTGCTTGTCTTGCTGTTTCCATGTCAACAGTTCCTACCGTCAAAGTCAACGTCTTCCTGTCTATGTCAGTCAGTGCCCTCTCTCTCTCTCTATCTCTGTCTCTCTCTCTGTCTCTCTCTCTCTCTCATATCTGTTTCTAGAACTACGTCTCTTGAGCTGCCGTTGTTGTCATGGAGACACCGATGCACTCCCGTCTGTCTATATAAAGCCATACACCGCAAGTAAAATGTTATCATCAGGTGGTTATCAGCAGTCAAATCAGCAAGTTTCTGAAAATGGGGAGTTTGTCATTCTTCTTTGTCGGGTAAGCCACATGGGCATCATAATTGTATGAATGAATATCGCTTTATTTCCACCATACAATTCACCGGCAGCCTTATCAAGTCCACTGTATGTTATCATCTAGCTTAAAAGTTTGATGTTTAAAACCAAGAATCTCCGTATAGTGCTTCACTCGAGCCTTCCTGATAGATTCCTGCTGCGAGACACTGAGCTTAGTTTATTGGACACGCCATTCCATTAAAAAGTTATCCGATCAACTTTACTTCTAAGGCCAGCCACACCGATCACAAGGAAGATGTCAGCGTTTTGGCAGCATGCCAAGTTTATTTTACAATGGCCAGTCAACGACCTAGAACAGCTTTAAATAGTATGCATCTCGAAAGTGACAGACTTAAACTTTTGCTCAAACTTTCCTAAATAAAGATTTCGACCATTCTCTGAAATTTAGGAATCACTGTGCAAAATTTGTTACCAGAGAGACAAATTACCTGAGATTTCCCGATATTTGAAATTCAAAATGGCCGCAATCCCTTGTTAACTCTATTAGGAAATATAAAATTTTCGATTTTCGGAAAAACTAAGTAGGTAAAAAGTTTTCTTACACCAATGGTTTTAAATTGAGCCCCTACAAGTGGTAGATCAGTAAAGAATTAGAAAAGTTTCAGAGTCCAAATACGTGTCCCCGAGGCTCGTTCTACGTTAGGGGCAGTGGATAATTAAAACATTCGCATCGTAAACGCAACTTCTGTGTTTACGGGGGTGGGGAGTCGCTGTATTTCGATTACCGTGCGTAAAAATCGCACTACATGGTTTCATGTCGCAACATCTCGCTACACGCTTTTTTATGTCTCGCAAAATAACGCGCCATTTGTTTGACAGTGCGGCACTGGCGCTACACCAGAATTCTTTTGACATATACATGTGGTTCAGTTCCAGAGGGTTCAGTGCACGAGTGAAATAAAGTAACAATCATTTTGGATACGTTTCAGTTTATTCCATTGGTTGCGTCATTGTTGAGTTGGTGCTGAACAAAGATTTATTTTAGGGGAGATTCGGAAGGGGGGATGGTTGGTAGCGTATGTTTCTCATAGCAACGTAATTACCGATTGTTGGTATGCTGATACAGAATGAGGCTTTGTTGGATTTTCGCACTTTCAAACTTTCGTTTAGGGGAGGGGTGAGGGGTTGAGGCCAAACAAAGTTAGTTGCGTTTACCGTGCGCGTGTTATAATTATCCACGGCCCCTTATAAGACCATGTAGTGACTACTGGCTTTACTGAAGATGTTAATTTTTGATTCCACTAGGGATTCAAGTAACGCACGACTTCAAGGTTAAGTCAGTTTGCGCCTCGAACGTGATAGGCTTAATCTTTTGCCAAAACGCACCTCGAGCAAATTTCAAACCATTCTCTTTCGATTTCCAGAATAAAAATCTGGATTAAACATTGCACACGATTCTGTATGTTTGCAAGGCTAATATACTTGGTGTCTCAAGACAGCTGAGAGATACGGAGGAAATGTAGTTTTCACGAGCAAAAACTTAGAATAACATTCTGTCGAAAGTAGCAGTTATTGTACTATATGTTTGATATTCTACAGGCGGCAAAGCACGGAGGGAAAGTGCCAATAACATTCAAAACACTAGTCTTTGGGACCTGACAGACAGGCATGAAAGATATGCATTCAGAATGAATTCGCCGACAGACAGCCAGACTCGAACACTTCGACTCTCAGTCTGACACAACGACGCAGGCAGGAAATTACGACGGATAAATAGACACATTTTGCGGTACAACGCTCTTCCTGACGAACTCAAAACATCATTACAGCCTCTTAGAATATTCGAGTAGGTCAGAAAGTTTTGTAACATTGACTCGTGACCATGTTTATAGCGCTAACATATTTGCCAGTCACAAGAAAGGCAATAACATCTCCCGCCACTTTTCAATCATTCACTCATTGTAAGCGCGCGTTCTATCAATTTACCTTATCAGCACAAATTGATGCGTGGTTATTAAATATGCATTATTTCAGTCGACGTGAATGGCTGAGATTTCCTCAATAAAAACATTTAAATGACATCTGTCACTCATGTGACCTTACCTCCTCAAATAAAGGAGATTAGCAGCGTGTATAATGAGTCCCCCGGGTCTGATAAAGCCCTTCCACCGAGACAAGATGGCGCCATAAATGTGAAAATGTTAGAAAAATTAAAAACATGTATTATTTAAGGGCCAGCCTCTTATGCCGAAATCAAAGGCATATGGATAAAAGTAATGGAGCTTGCTCTTTGCTCCCATGACTATCTTTTGCACCACACTGATTCAGAAAAAAGTCCGTGAATGTGAAGTACAACTGAAAATGTGAAAGACCGCACCAACTCTATTGACATGCTTCCAATATTTCTTTAAACTACAATGTCGCGTGGAAAATGTTTATCACGTGACGTGAGAAGTTTCTCTATACGGACAACGTGTTTGAAAAAAGTTAACTTAGCCGCTTTCAAGATGTTGCGGTCGTAAAGTATGGAATTATTCCAGACCGTCGCCTGGTATCGGAACGGTTGATCAAAGGGAAAAGGTCGTCGGAACTGCGCCTGTGCGAGTTTCCTGTTTACAAACAATGTATTTCGTGCAGATATCTAAATGCACCTCATCATCATAGCTGCAACATTTAAATTATACAATGTAGATTATGACAGACATGTTTTAACTTTCATCAATCACCATCGTACCTTGGATACAGTGTTTACATTGGTCGTATGCGTGCTATGGGACCTTTGAGCGCAGTTCCGACGACTGTATCCCTTTACTTAAACCCAAGTCGAAGGTATTTGCCACTGACCCTCTTTGGCTAGGGATAGGGATAGGTATAGGGTTGTGTCTAGTTGGGATAATTCCCAGTGGGGATAAATTTCCTAGTATGACTGGAAATATTGACTAGTAGCCATTCAACTAATATTCTCACCTCGCATTAGAAATGTGATATTCGAGAGGGGGTGATTTTTTAGATTTTAAACAAGTTTATACAAACATCATGTACTGTTTCCAAGTTTCTTCCAATTTCAGTCGGCAGACTTCGTGTGATTTTAACCTGTTATCGGGAAAGGTTGTATCGCCTTGCTCGCGCCTGACATTTTCACATGAAAAGCTTCGTGGCGCGAATCAAAAAAATACTTTTTTTACGATTGGAGCCAAACTCAAAGAACGTCACACGTTATTAGTAGCTGTTCAGTGAAGCAGCACAAATTTGAAATATCTGAGAATCAATCGTAAGTACGTGCAAACAAATTAATACGGAGATCGTTCTAAATATCACAAATTATACATCAAACTATGGACATCATGGCCGGTCATTATTGAGAGTTAGGCAAAAGGGCGCGAAAGCGAAACCCGACATCGTTCTGAACGATATGTTGTGTACTTTGCGAATTTGGCATGTCACACTAGGGCATATTGTATTCGTAGTAGATGAGTTCAGGATAAAGATATTTTTTCAAGATACTCTTCGTCACAGTTGTTGAATGACAGCGTCAAAATCTCGCTGACAACGCGTGTGAAAGCTCGCTGAGACCGACTACGCAGTGCCCTGCAGCGTACATTGTACCACAGCGGTGACCCTTCACAAAGGACGGCTGCCAGCGTGCAGCGCTCGCACAGATGACGGTATCGAACAGTGTGAGGTTTTATCCCAAACGAAAATAAATAAATGTTTCCTGATTCATTTTGATTTCTTTTCAGCAAATCTACGTAGTTTTATTACCTAATGGCGTGAATTGCAAATTTTACACAAACTAAAACTATTGAAGCTGGGCCATGACATAGGTTGACGCAATCTAAAGAATCATGGGATTGCGGTTGCGGCGACCACATCTGTCTAGAATTTTATTCTTATCGTAATGCAGTGACGCATGCGTATCAGTGAGTCGCTTGCGGCCGACCTCGGGCCCCGCTGCACGAGCTATACCGAGTCTATTTGCAATGGATGGTTAGGGTTTGAAAGTGATTGTTCACAAGTCTTCAAATCACTAATACGGGGTTGAAAGCAAATTAGGCTTGCATGGAACGTGGACGATTTTTCTCGAGGGAATGTTTTTAGCAATTAGGATGGGGAGCGTTGTTGTGTAACGAAGCGTGCCTAGAATTGAGTTCAATCATCGCCTTCTTTCCGATATTTGCCTTACCGAAAGCATTGTACTCAGATGTTGACTTCGAATTTATTCAGAACTCACGTGTCGTGTCTTTGTTTCATTCTTTACATCAATGAACTCAATGTTGATAACTTATTCAGTTCAATTTAAGAGGGACTTCGCTAATTGTCCAAGGAGTCAGTTATTCAATAATATCAATGTGGTAAAGTGAAAATATCTCAACATAAAAATGTAATTCTGGTGGAACAATAAGAAATAAACATAAAATGTAAGGTTTAATGAATCAATACACATATCACATATACAGTTTTTGTAATTATTGTTATTAAACTTTATTTAAGGCATATACGTAATTGGCACGTATTTTAGCGCATAACTGATAATATTCCTGGCATATAGTTCATGAACACGTATTTCTGGTAAATAGCTGATTAGCATATATAACTGAATTTTTACAATGATAAACTAGTTTATATTCACAGTACGAATTCACTTCATATAGCCAGCAGTGCTTGCTTCATTCGTCAGGAGGTTATAATTGACTCCGCCCGACGTGTGTAGCCAGCGTTGTTGACTCTACGACAAAATTGTTTTATTTTTGTTAACATAGTAGTTTATGCAGTTCTAAATCGGTATTGAACGCTCTACTCTAAGTGACCTTGAACCCCACAGGCGTATATTTTGCCTGGTATATATAGCTACTCATCACGAATATATATATATATATATATATATATATATATATATATATATATATATATATATATTATTTCCCTCTATTATTAGGCAAAATATGTTATTCGTTCTATTTTATTAGGCTCGAGTGTTTTGTTTCTTAGTCTCTCCTTCAGCCAGATTTAATGATGTGATCAATATATCTGACATCTAAGATGTCTTTAATAACCTAGCCACTTCATTAACCAAAAGATATGGCAACTCACGTATCTAGGTTGAACCGTACCGCAGTAAAGTCAGCGTGTGTCGTATGCACTCAAGTTACTGTACTTTCTGGTGCTCTCTCTGTTCTTTTTCACGAACATTGAGTACGGAAGCACATCTTAACGACACGCTGATGCAATAGAATAGTATTCATGAGGTTTAGACCCAATTCTGTTCATCCACTTCACCGATTGCAGTCATCGCTGCAATATTCGTGCATTCGTGTTTTTGGCAGTTATCCGACAACACATCACTTTACGCATCAGTTATCTCCTATTACCAGAACTCTCTCAGAGAGGCATAATTTTGTTTGAAGAGAACGGACTCATAGTATGTGCTCTTCTTAAGTGATTAATTCGCGTAAAATACCGAGAGGTTAGAAATTATGATCAATCTGAGGTGACATAACAGCAAGCCAGAGATGTTTCATTATCTGTACTCTCCATAAGGAATCACTGTATCGTGCTTGGTCATTCTAATAAGGCAGAAGCCTGGGAGCGAAATTTCAATTTTGTAATCCATAATCAAAAAGCAGGAAAACGCTTTTTTGCCAGAGGTTGCGATAATATATCTGTGTACATGCATTAGGTTTCCTCTTTCATCGAGTGTAACAGTCTCTTTAGACACTGTTGTACCCAGTGAGATGATTAAGCGTTGTTTGTTAATTAGTCTTACGTATTCTTTAGCATGAGTCGAAAACCGTCATATGACGGATCCCCGTCTCAATGAATAATTGATGAGAACCATCAAGTTGCTCAATATTAGCTTTGTTGCCCCTGGCGGTCTCCTTGCAATTTCCTTTATTTTATGATTTTTTCCCTATTTTATCATCCACAAGACAGAAAATAATAGAAGAAGAGACGGAAACAGTTTCTTCTCCATTAAAATAGTCACGTAATGCTATATTTTCGAGTTTTCATGTCCTTCTGCTTAAATCAGTAACTATGGTAACGTCTCACATAGAAAAGAGAAATTGGATTTTTCGGTTTTGCTGAACGCGGAGTCTGGTAGACGCAAAAGATACACAAAGAGTGTTGCTAAGATTTTGCAGAAGAATGCTTAGACTGTAAACCGGGTCACTATGGATCATTCGTTAACGAAGAATTGCCTGTGGTCAGAAACACGTTGAAAACTGGCGCAGATACTGACAGGGATTATACTTCACTGGTAACCGTTTTTGGGACGTCGATTGACCCCTTCTTATTCTACGCAAAAGTTGGTTTCATACTACACAGACACAGAGATTCGATGGGTAACTTTCTAATGTAGGGCGTTAACATTGATCAAATCTGCATATTAGAAATTTAAAGTAAGTTGCAGGGCTGCAACTATGTCAGGAAATTTAAACTTTTCCTTGTATTAGCTTATTCAAAGATTGATCTTAAATATTTTGGGCCTACAATAAAAAATAAATCATGCAAAATGTTCACAAAGTTAAAATGGAAATTTAAAGCCCCCACTCAATTATCAGATTTATCTAATATAAATATTAGTTACTTGATAAAATATTCAATGGAAAACAAAAGAATGACAAACTGTTAATGGGCTGTTGACACATTTGCTAATGCGAGAACCTGGGATTGAGAAGGGCGCCTTTAAATGAGGAAGTCAATGTATGTGTAAAAAAATTGTATATGGCAACAAATCCCCCCGTATTAGGCATAAATTAACTTGTGAAACGAATTCTTTCTTGATTTCCTTGGTAACAGAATGGTGGATATACATTGCGTTTAAATTGCAAAATGAATCCTGCCAAATCTTGCACAACCACAGACCTTTAGAGGAATTTCTGTAAGTCTATCTCCGTGGTGCATCATATCTTTTGCATATCAAAGCTCGTATCATCAAAGCAGTTGAAAGAACCCGTGAACAAACAACAGGGGGTCCCATGGTTCTTATTACTCGAATATGAAACTCGAGAGAGAAACTAGTGACTAAGAGTGATGAAACCTGCAACTTTGAACACATTTTTATCACGTCTCCCACATATGAGGTGTCTCGGTTCACCAGATATCTTTGTATTATGCTCGCTTGTGGTCCTCAAGGTAGATACGCCTTGCTCCTTGAGGTTCACTAGTAAAAAGTTTAATCTGTACTTTTCCTTTTTGCAATAAGCGTTATTGCTTCTATTCACTTCCCGTCATCTGTTACAGACACGCGAAGCTACACTCAGTCAGTCTCCTTTAAGACGTTCATGATGTCTTTGCAGCTTCTTGGACCGCCTGTCACTATGTGATTAATTTTTTTACGCAATGTAGTTCCACTTCCAACGATAAATAAATGTAGTCAAAGAATGTTTGTCGTCGTCACCATGGTGACATATTAATGTTTGACGCTTGTCTTTTTAAGCTGCATTCACGCCGTGTATTCCGTCCCTCTTCCGTCGATACCGTTCCACGCATCCTGTAATTTCAATAGACTAATACTGAATGACCGGGTTGACGCTTTGAAAGACAGGAGGCACCTACACCCCGACTGCTCTAGCATAGAATTCTCGCTTGCACAAATACAATCAACTCTCTAAATTTACTCTCCACCGTGGCGACAACAATTTTGAAAAGCTGCCTTCGACATATACTCTCGCGAAATGTTAACCAACACGATCGTATTAAGCCTTAGTTTGTCTGAAACAGATGGAGTTGGCGACGTGACTTGGTATAAACTGCACACACATTGACACAATATGAGCATTTCACTTGAAAACATGATATAACACAAAGGTTTGGCATTAATGTTTATAAACACTCAGATTTATTTAGAATAATCTCCGAAGTGGCTAACGGTATTCGCTTGCAGGGTAGAGATAGCTACATTCTGAAATTTGTGGAGTCATTATCCTGAAAATGTTATTTTAATTGAAAGATAACTATGGGAATATGGGAAGAATGCTTTCTTTGCCAAACAATAGACTCAAGTATGGACCTATAACAGTTTGTTTCTTTGTCTACTAAATATTTACAGTATTTCTGATCTGAATTTAAACTTCATCGTTATTTTGACCTACGTAGACATGTAAAGATTTAGAACAATGTGGGAATAGCAAATAGAAACTGTGCTATAATTTCAGCCAGATCTTTTCGCCAAATTTGTTCATCTAATCTTTTCTTTTTTGGGTTTTCCTGAACCAATGTTGTCGTCTCTGACAAGAAACAAAAGAACTATTTACACTAAAGAAAGGTCCGTGAATTATTTGCCGCCAACTATTAACTCATTTGTGTATTACATCTTTCGAATATTTAAAAATACATGCCCCTGAAAGAGCTTACAACACTGAATGCCAGCTGTCCCTGTTTCTTATAATGTAATGAGGCAAAATGTCGCACCTCACCATTGATTTAGCCTAAGTAGCGCCATCATTCGGAAAAAACAAAAAGCATTGAATAGCCCTTGGCAAACACCTCTCAAAATATCAAAATATTGTGCCTGTATAGCGGTTAGAGAGTTTGTATTGTAACTTGAGGAGACAGCGTGAATTTTATTTTCAAATACTCTCAATACAGAGCATTTCGGCCATGTGGAATTCTCAAATAATGATGAATTTGAAGCAGTTTGCTTCTCTACACAATGCATTTACACAGACACTCCTGTTGCACGTTTTAGAGTTTGAAACAAGGTGATTCCAACTTTCCCTTAGTGAAGTAAGATTAAAAGTCTAAAACTCCCTCTTCCGCAGTGCTTAGATATGGCACAGACTTTGTTTTGAAATATCGGATATTGTCAGTTAAAATTAACGAGCTATGACCAGACGACTTTCATTGAACTATCAAGCTTTAATGTTAATCGTTCGACAAGCTGATTTTTGCATTTCTGTTTATAACAGCTTTCTTCAGTGCCATAAAATAGCAGCTGGATTTTTTGGTGATATCAATACATGCGTGACGTCACGACCCCTTTATGAAAATGCAAATTGAGCGTATCTAACTTTAGTTCACTGTCATTATCACACTTAGTTTCCGTCACGCTATCAATATTTCAAACCATCATTAGTGTTACTAAGAAGACGAATAGGTGTGTCTCAAGTCATAATCGTTGTTAGTAATAAATCACAAGATATCCTACCATATTAAATTTCAAAATTAAAATAAATAACATCCTTCAAACAGTCTTTTTCGCGTTTCCGTTCGCTTTTCACGACTGCACTCACTCAAATCTGGCGGATTCATCGTTGTCTTGGAGACTGACTTTCGTCATTGATACATCAGGACTGAATTGAAAAATGAAATTAAAGTGAACTTTTGCTCTCGCGCTCTCTCTCTCTCTGCTAATCACATATGTTCTTTTGAGGTTACGTTTCTATGGACACGAAGCATTAATGGGCCACATTTATTTAAAATTTTGCGATTTTATAGCTGTTTCGATATACTGACCTATTACCGCGCTAGTCACACAACTTTTTAATTACCGACATAGCGAAATATCCATAACCTATGCCGATTATTTCTCTATAATTCGCTCAACTTTGTAGCGTATAAAATCTGTCGAAATGTAAGTCGCCAAATAGATCAGTTATTCCTCTCTAATGCCCTTGAATAAACTAGAAGCACAACTCTAGCTGAAGAGCTAAAATTTCTTTATCCTGTAATTGCATTTGTATCTCTCAGTTGGTCCTGTCCACCCCTTGAAGCGGCATAATTGCCTCTCTGTTTGTTAAAAAAAGCCAGCCTCTAGTTTAAAGGGTCAAAGTCGCTAGCTAAGCAACTTATTTGGGTTACTTTTAATTCATGTGAGCAACCTTAAGCGCTTTACTGTTCTAGTTGTATGGCCTACCACATTGAGCTTGATAACATAGTATTTGAGTTGCAATCCTATTTACGAAATGGCTGGAGATTGAACGGGTTCTTCACCAAATAAATGACTGACGAAGCATCTACTCAGATCGAAAGAGTCATTCACCCTCCCGCGTATAGACACTCCCACACACCGACACTCAGATTTTTTCAGGGTCGGTCTCAAACATTAAAAAAAAACAGGAAAGGCTATTTTTACGGTTCGAATTCATCGCAAAGTCATAAATCACACTTTTCGCTGTCGCACTCAATCATCATATTATTAAACTTCAAAAAGCACGAAAAATTGAATCGCATTTTACGATAGAAAAATATGATAAATAATGACGTCATACCGCAAATTTATTGTCAGGCATTGAATTGTCATAATTTCTGTACAGCATAAGCATATCAGGGCTGGCATTTCTGACATAAAGAAAGGGACAGATTAGTAACACGTAATACATCGGTGCCGTTTATTACATCTACTGATCTTCGCCGACCAGGGAGGTGAAAAAAACCCAGTATTTATGGTCACGGGTATGGCCCACAAAACCTGCGATTATAATATCCTTGCATTGAAAGAAGTCATACAATAAACTATTATAAAAGTCTGTTTTAGCTGTGATGGACGTGTATGTGTTCTTAAGTATCATATTTTTTGCAAACATGAATGTATTCCTAAATAATGCACATTCGTCTTGTCCAACTTTACTTGAGAACCAGAAATTTGTAAGAACTTTTCTTATTGTTGATGAATTACCAGGATCTCTATCACAACTTTTGTCCAATAAGTTGACACAGTAAAATGGATAAGCGATGTTTTTCTTAATTCTGATTCTATCAGCAACAAATACCACAGCTTTTGAGAAAACTGTGTGTGTTTGCTCAACGCTCGATTTAAAACAGAAAAGTTTATACTTTGCGTAGTATACAGAAGATTTCAACTACTTTCTTTAAAAAAGTGAGACAACTGCGCACATCTTGGTTTAGACCCAGAGAAGAAAATCACCCGAAATTTTGTACCATGTAAGACTAAAGAAAGCTTCTTTTTCCGTGTTAACACAATCGGGTTATTTTCAATTTTGAATTTTACAAAAACAATTTAACAAAAAAGAGAATTACAACGAAAGATATTCTTTCAACATGACAATATTGGAATAGAATTGTCTTAGGGTTTGATGATTTATCTCCAGGGTAGTTTATAATGGTTTAGATTAGATCAGAAGAGTACACGGAGTTCGTGTTTTAAGGCCAATAGAAGACAACTTAGTGCTGTAAAATAATATATGACGATAGATGTAGCTCTCCTGATAATATCATGTCTTGCGAGGAAGTTCTTCCGAGGAAGAAAATAAGATCATCGATACCGTGATAAGTATGATGGGGACTTTATGTCGTACACGACATTATTGTTTCTTCAATACTTTGACAGATTAAACCTATAGCATCCTTTAATCACCTCGACAGAGCAGATGAAAATTGGACGTAGCTGTAGACACCGTGTCTTTTGCTTAGGTAGCTGGTATTTATAAACAAAATGCCACAATAATAGATTAGATTCATTAGACCACGCGTCTATTATTGCACTCCATAAAGTCATGAATGTCATATGCGTAGCATTGCAAGCTGTGTGATGTGTTTATTCTGAAGAACTAAGTCTCTTCGTTTCGTAAAGCGTTTTCCTTCAAATTCCTCGCATGAACAATCATTCAAGCTACGTTTCATCTCAATCTCCGTAGTTGTTGAGGAAAGGAATTTCAAATGTGATGATAGAATGATTTCTGAACGATATTAGGATGAGAATACATTTCAACTTTGATAGGGTGACGTACATACATACATACATACATACATACATACATACATACATACATACATACATACATACATACATACATACATTATGTATCTCTCCTTCTTACAGTAACGAGACATTACTAAAATAACAAAGCACTATAGAATGAGTGTAGTAGTTTTTATCCCCGATCAGGAATATTATCCAAAGTGTTCAAAAATAGTACGTTGAATAAAACTGACTTTTTATGTTGCAGTTAAGTGCCCTTTTGGGATCTTTCCAAAGCGTCAGATTTAAGTCGCAGTTCTTGAAAGTAAACACACACTCAAACATTTCACATACAAATATCCACTTATAGCTTTTTCAATCAAATTGGCGCCGTCACGTTAAGTGTCCACTTAAGATGTTACATGCTCAAAAGCCTTTTTTAAGAAATAATGACTTCGTTAGTTACTTCACTGGAGATTAGACAGGAAGGTATAAGAATTCAGGAGCGGTTTTAACGCTTATAGAATGTATAAGATTGGTTTTCTCGTTCACAGGGTACTTAGGGTACACAGTATGCATATATGTCTTAGAATAAAGGGCATAGATAGATAGATAGATGGATAGATAGATAGATAGATAGATAGATAGATAGCTAGATAGATAGATAGATAGATAGAGAGAGAGAGATATAGTAGATAGATAATAGATACATACATACATACATACATACATACATACATACATACATACATACATACATACATACATACATACATACATACATACATACATACATACCTAGCCTACCTACCTACCTACATATATACGTACGCAATACATTCGTAAGTGCGTACACACTGATATACGCACGTGTGTTCGCACTCTGGTTCTGCAAAAGTTTCGCGTGCACTAACCTCTAGCGACATAGAACAGAACAAGCGGAAAAATAACGAGACACTTTAGAGTTGAGAGTATTTTATCTGCAGATCGACCAGTATATTATATCAGGCCATTTAAAGTATGATTTACGTCATTTCTAAAACTATCACTTAACAAGATCAAGATTTAGTGGTATAGTGTATTTTTGTTTCATGATACAATCGACGCCCTAAAGCGTTTCTGTTTTGCTCTTGAGAAAAGGGGATTAACGACCCGTAAAACACGGATTTTGGGGATGAGATGCAGTTCGTATTTGACCGTTGACCAATTTAAATTGCATGGATCGTGAACTTTGCCAGGTAGATCGAAACGCCGTACATTAGAGTCGATCGGTGTGGCTGTTTCCCCCAGAAGCGATCGGTCAGAAGGGAATTAATTCACGTCTGCAATGTCAAAGGGACTTGTGGAGCATCAAAAGTAAAAAACACTATTTATATGCGTCAAAAGGGGAGTGGATTGTGAAAGAGAAGGAGATCGTTTTGATTAATCATAACGATGATAAATTTCAAAGTTAAGAAATGTAACATTAAATCGGAAAAGAACTGATCAAAGGATTTCCATGGAAAGCAAACTGCGAATTCAGTCTAAGTCTTTTAACGCGGCTTAAAGATTTAAGCTCTATTTGTTTCTGAAAAGTGATGAATAAGCCTCGGTGGTGTTTCTGGGTAACCGGTCCTTTTTTTCGATGCTAAAGATATTATTGACAGTTTGATCGGTGTTGGCGTCAAGTGTTCAACTTTTTGATGGGTGATGACTTGCAACAATGCCAAGAACGCACTGTGACAAGGGGGCTGTCGTTAGTTGTATTTATACACTTTGTCAGTTTGATTACAAAGACATTCTGTACCGAGGGAAAATGTCTAACTTACGTTAAACCATGTTCACGTTTGAAGGGCTTGCGATGTACGATGTAAACTGTGATGGCATTGAGGTGAGTATTAAATGTTGTGGCTTCTATACTGAAACACTGAAAAAAATGACACTTCACAGCATTTTATCTCTACTAGTTTTTGAATTGGAGGGAACATATGCACGACAATTGTTTTTTATTCTACATCAAAGTCACTCCAAAAGGCAACACTTTATTCCTATTTAGTTTAAGCTTTTTTGCGGCATGCCCTTTTTGTATTTCCATGTCACCCTCTTTAAAGGAATGCAAAAGGCATTAGTAACCTGTTACTGGTATGAAGATCGGTAAGACTTGAGTAACCTTAAAGGGCAATTACCAATATAAAAATACTGTGTTAGAAGCAGATAAAGTTCAGAAATTGATGAGTGGGGATGTGAATGTGTTCTGTATGCTTTAAATCATTTATAAACCGAAATATCAAGGCTTGATTTCTTATTTGTCTTCTATTTGAAGACTATTACCAATTCCCCCTACCTTTCGAGCTGGAATGAATTATTAAACATCCTCATAAAAAAGAACACGAACGCAATGATTCCCTCTCATGCTGTGTTTTCTCTTTACTAAGTCTGATTGCTATTAGAACTGAGAATTATTTTACCGTCAAAGTGCATGACAGGAAAGGATTCCCAGCGTCCAGTTTCAGCTGATTTTATGGAATTGAATTCGCAACTTTTGAAAATGTTGGACAGTGAATAGTGTCACATGAATATCATGCAAAAGACGCAAAATGTTTTGAATTACAATAGTGCTTAGGCGGAAAAGCAGTACCTTACGTCAACATTGCATGCGCATCTTGCTAAATTTTCAAATAACGTGGGACCCCAGGAAAGACGTAGTGGAATACGTTGATATCACCCTTTGCTGAGAATTCGTTGTTAAATCTCTCTCTCTCTCTCTCTCTCTCTCTCTCTCTCTCTCTCTCTCATCTTTATTACTGTGAATGCTCATCAACGTTTTGAGTTGATTGTACTAGATTCTCCACCACTCTCTGAAAAGTAAGTGGTCATAGAGAGCTACAACAGAATAATTATTTAAGCATCCAACAATTTTAAGTCTATTTTTAAATAATATTCAAGCGATGATGTAGCATGACAAAAACATTCGCAAACTAAGGAATATTGTTCCCGAACTGATCAACCTGTTTTTGTGAAGACCACCTTTAAAATGCTACATTATAGGTTCTAAAATCTTGAGTAGTTTTCTAGTGAGTGGAATCAAAACGGACACTAAGCATTGAGTTTTAGCTACATTTGCACATCAAACGATTAGCTTAATCCACTTGAAACCGGAACGTCGTCAGGGCTTTCATCGATCCGGGTTTCTTTGCAAGACACTGCCACTCATGTAGGTGCTTACATTTAATGAAATCAAGGAGTGTGCGTACAAGCTTAAATAAAGAACGACACGTGTAAGTGCCTGAAAGTGATTAGTCTCAGCCGTTGAGAGACAACATCGATCAAAATGGCTGCGTTTTTTCCATGGGCTGAGTGGTTCAGAATTTAGAGTAGCGTTAATCTTCCTTTAGAGGTCTGCAAGAGGATGAGTAGCTGTTTCAGGCGTCTCAAAGAAAGTCTGCCTAGAATTTTTTATTATTTTGCCCTGCCTGTCTGCCTATCTATCTTACAGTCTTTCGCGCTATTTTATACTCTGTAATGCCGTCTCTTCCAACCTTAAAGTGGATATACTTGTTGCAATGTCGTCTCTCTGTCTTTTTTCTGTATGCTTCTGTCTACCTGCCTCTTACACTTTCTTTCTATGTTTTATACATTCTGTATCTGTGTAATTCTCTTTTCTGTTTGTATCTGACTGCCTGTCTCTTTGTCAATCCCTCTACCTCTCTCTCCCTCCCTACGTTCCCTCTCCATTCCCCTCTGACTGTCTGTCTCTCCCTCTCCGTCTCCTCTGTCTGTCTGTCTGTCTGTCTGTCTGTCTCTCTCTCTCTCTCTCTCTCTCTCTCTCT
>LD352130.1:100726-111963 GCA_001465055.1 Ptychodera flava | reverse complement strand
CTCTGTCAGTGCAGGTGATAATTAAATCATAATATTTCCTGAAATTTGTCAGCATCATTGTATATTATAAGAATAAAAGCTCAGAATGGATATGGCGTACAGGAAACACGGGGAAAGTAACATCAAGTATTAAAGTATTTCAATTTCAGTGGCCATGGTTACGAGAGCGTAGTTCTGACTGAACATGTAAATAAACACTAAAGTGTACAGCTTATCTAGCTCAAGTAAAGTTATGGACAATAAATATGTTGATAATAATGCAGGTTCACTATGAAAGCCACTAACTTCACTCGCTCTTGTAGGATGGGGTGGCTTACAAGATGGATTGAGTTCATGGTAGATCTATTTCTAAAGTACTTGATTTGAATACAACATCACGTAACATGCTAATATCTCCTACAGAAAATATAGGGCTGGCGTATGTCCCTTCAGGAATGTAGCGCAAAGTATACTGTAAATGCGAAGATATGTGCCTTCGGGGCTGTGTATAATATCTTCCGATACAGAAGGCGATACGGCATTTCGTCAGGAATTACAATAGCCAGGAGACTAAATGAACTAGTCCGCAGGGTTGTGTTCAAGGTATTAATCATTGATCACTTGTCGTCTGTAGTCCCTACGGTAGGTTTTAAATACCCAGCTATACTATAAAGCTATACGCAATGATATACATCGTAAAATGGCTCTCGTAATCAGGGCCATTTTTAATTTTTTTGAGCCATTCTTTTAAAAAGATTTTGTCCCATAACGACGAATCACGATCGTGTCCCTTTTGACTGCTCACAACGAAATATGATAAAACTGCGACGCATTGGCTGTTTCAGTATACAAATCAAAGTAATCTTACATGAACACGAAATGGAGATACGCTTAATATGCTGACATACATTTCTTTTGTACTTGTAAAAACTGTATTTTCATATATGAAAGAATTCATAAGATTTAACTCCTTCGGCGGGATACGGTTTCACAACTTGGTAACAACATCTGTATAACTACCCAAATAATATTTAATAGGTGGCTTTTCATAGGAAAGGAAGTATAAACTATTTTCATTTGGAAATCAATATCTTGAATACCATTGCTTATCAATGGCCTTGATCTGCTCATCATACAGCAATCTTTCAAACTATCGAGGACAAGGCTGCCTGCATGAAGATACTGCAAGAGCGCGCGAAACAATTTTGTATGTATTCCATGAAACGTCATATTTTCCCTTTAGTAACTCTTCTCATTTTCTCGAACTTATGTGTTGTTTTAGTTTGACCGTCTTATTTTTTTGAACAACCGAAAACAATTATATCACGTCTGTTCATCCAGAACTAACACCTACGTCCTAAACTTTGATGTTTTCATGGTCACTGTTGCAGGCTAACCCTGCTTGAGTTTGTTCGAAGTAAATTTACGATTAATTTTCACGAGAGTGTGCGAAACCTGGAGACGACAAATTCAAAACTTCCATTTTCAATCAACGTTCTATGGTCATCTGAACAAGTTCAGTAACGTCTCGATGATTTCCGTCCGTTTTCAGCACTTGAGGATATGAAAATGCTCTAAGAGTTCCTACCGAAACCAATTGTCAATATTTATGTGCCTATGACAGGCGTAATGGGAAACGTTTGCTCAAAACTTGAGTTATCGTTTACTGTCTGTTGCAGCCTACAAGTTGAATATCTCACACATTCAAGTTTCAGTCGTTCTAGCACACTTATGTGCGCAAGCATTTAAATTTACGTCTGAATGGTAACCTTTTTACCATACTCATTTGCGATGTAGGATAATACTATTGCTGTAAGATTTGGACAGATTTGCACTTCGATTAATGATTGGATCCATTTTAAAAAGCATGTTATTGTATATTTCTTATGCTTTAAGTGCTGATGCTTTTACCAATACTTGTAAATGTTTTATACAGAACAACTTGAATTCCCTTGTCGTTATATAAAACGGAAGTATTTAATTGATGAGGTTAAAATATTTTTCATGAATTATGTTTTTTATCTATTTTTTCTTCAACTAACTATGTTTTTCTGATTTTTAATGTTATACTCGTTCGTATGTTGTCACTATGCCTTTATTTCGGTAGTCAGCGCGTCTTTGCGTCAACGCTCCCCAGCCTCTGATATCCATCAGTCTGTCGCTGTTAAGTGAATTAGGCTAGCATATATTTACGTTCTAAAATCATTTCGTTTGACTTGGCAGGCCACGACAAAAAGTGTATCGACTGATCGAGTCTGTATAGTTTAAATACATCTCTGGTGATCTAAATGTTTACACGGCCCGATTTCTGCAGTCATGAATTCTGCTCTTACAAACACAAACACAAAATCGACCATGCCAGGGTATTCAAAGGACAATTTAAGTTGACATCCTGTATTGCAGTTTGGGGTACATGATCTTAGTATGCAAAAAAATCCATTATAATTGCTCTTACACAAGTCCATGCTTTTGCTGGGAACGAGTTTATATCAACTTCACCCTATACAATTAGTTGATTGAAGCGGTATGTTTTGTGGAACCATTGCTGCTAGTGACATACGAACTCGTTTGCAATTCATGCAGATATTATGTTTCAGGCACCAGAATCACTTGCAGACTGTAATAATCTCACAAAGAAGGAGATAAGGAGAAATAAACATAAGAAGAAAAGACTTTTGGCAGATAATAGTTTTGAAGTTTCTGTTTGTGTTGTTCTGTTCTACTTTGTTTTTGGAGGGTTTCAATGCACATAAGTGGTAGTATATATGGCACATAAGCTGTGTGGATACGACAGTTGTTCGTGGAACCAAGTAAGATCTGATGGTATGGTATAATTATATCGATCTTAAACACAGAGTGTCAATCGTAAACTGTAAGTTAACCAGGATAATAGTACTGATCCATTATCTACATCATAGTCATAAGCTCCGTGGTGACAAACTCGATGTGACGAACACAAATAGCACTGCACAATTACACAATAAAGTGGAAGCAGTACACAAAACAAAGTCAAATCAGTAAAAAAATATAGGTAACATACTTGCCAAGAACTGTTTTACCTTTCTACAAACAGAATGTCTGACAGTATCAAATACACCTAAGACTGCGGGACAAGTATTGGGTCCTTCCAAATATTAGTTAGCATTATCTGCAAAAAAACTGACCTTGTAACACACGAAAGTATATATTTACAGAAAGCAAATGTCGTGATTTTAGTTTTAATCATTGTTAACATAAGAATCATGTGACAATCAATTTGAATAATAATCTCTCAAAATCGATGTTTCATTCCAATGTACAAACGCTGCAGTTTTCTTCTAGACTCTATCGGTTGATAGCTACGAAAACCTAGAACATCAAGCTGGAAAAGAACTTATGAGCATATGTAGAGCGAGCGAAAAGATAAATTCTTTCACATCCGGTACATATTTCAAGATGATTTTTGGTACTGTGTTTCTACCAAGTATTACATATGGCTCAGAAGTCTGGGGATACGGAAAATGCGAAATTAAATACTTGGAAAGAATCCAATATCTACCTTGTAAACAATTTTTGGGAGTGTCACATAACGCATCACATGTTTCTACCTTAGGTTAATGTGGCAGATATCTATTTTCGTACACATGTAAAGCAATGTGTGAAATATTACAGAAGGATATTACCAACACCAAACGACTATTATCCCATTGATGCTCTATCATATTGACAAGTCTGGCGTCAGGTTGAGACCCACGTGCATAAAGCAAATCTATTGTATTTATGTAATTTTTCATAAGATGGATGGGATAACCAAAAAGTGTTTGATGGAAGGTTTTTCTTCTGAGCACATTTTGCAGAGAATTTGTATAAGAATTGGAACAGTGAAACATGTACTTGACAAACTTTCATGGTATCTAGGAATACACTCTGAAACAACTTTGAGTTTGCAGTGTTATTAAAGTTGAATTTTTATTAAATGTAAAATGTCCGTATGGAAAAAACATCATCACATCAAAATATCAACTCAAAAAGAGATTTTTTTATTTTGTATTGTTTACAAATTCACACAGACGAAATTTCACGAATATACTCACATACACGGACACCAAGAGACGATACTTTCATTGTAGGTTAACTGTTGAATGCTCTATACGGCACAAAGCTAAATTTATAGCACGCCTTTAATTGCTCAGACATGTTGGTAAACGGGTTATATTAACAGACACCTAGCTTTTCGATCATTGGCACATTCTAGGTTATCATTGCCGCAAACACATAGTCAGTTTTATTGCTTTCAGTGTGTTGCTTACCGCCTTTATTATTAATCAGACAAATGTTTTCGAGGCGTACATTAAACGTGTGCCGACGAGGTTGTTAATGCACAATGCCGCGAGCAAAGGGACTTTGTAGCAGATACAAAAGTGACCTCCGTCATTCAGAGCGTGACATATTGACTGACTGCTTAAGTCAAAACTTCGCTCGTTTAACAAACAATAATTCCAATGTGGTATTGTGAACAACCAAGGTCTTCGTATCCTAAATTCTGATTAATCTGTCGCACGTGTGTGGGCGGCCTTTCACTGAGATGACAGTCAGACGTCCCATGTGTATTAAATGGCCAGTATCTGTAACATTTGATGATTTTGTCACTACCTGTATTTTATCTTGTCAATTGCACGTCCTTGTTTTACTCCTCAAGGGATATTTAAACCACCTACTATTTAGTTTGTCAACACAACATCTATACCTGTAAAATGCACTGTAACTTTGCATTTGAATTTCAGTCCGGACCAAAATTCACTCGTCAACAATGACAACAATGACATTTACACACGCTGAGTTGCTCAGTTGGTTACTGAGTATCTCAAGATGCTTAGGGGGTAGAACAAGAAATTGTAGTTTAATTTTGAAAACAAAATCTGTGAAAAAATTAGAGCCACTGTCCCTTTTAAACGATACTCCAGTTTTCACGAATCTGTAGGGAGAGGAACAAGAAATTAGACTTGATTAAAAAAAAAAACTGTGAAAAAAGTTAGAGCCACTGAACCTTTAACCCTTGGAGCGCCAAAGTCAACTTTTGTCGCCTTAATGTACCCAAGTCAAATTTTTTTCAGATTTTTGCCATAATTGTGATAAAAATCTGTAGCCAATGATATGTGATGTCTGTTTGGTCTAAAATAATAAAAAAAAATTGCAGAAAAATTCAAAAATATTGGTAAAATGTTGCACTAAAATTTTGATGGGAAAAATTACAGCACTCAAAGGGTTAAACGATCCTTCAGTTTCGCACGATTCTGTAGGGGGTAGAACAAGAAATTATACTTGATTTTGAAAACAAAATCAGTGAACAAAGTTAAAGCAACTGTCCCTTTAAAAGATACTCCAGTTTTCACGATTCTGTGTTGGACCTTACGATGGCATTAAAACATGGTACATGTGCTTTTTCTACAGTGCAGTATAGAGATGCGAGATAGACAGTTTTGCGACTTGTATTAGTTCCCCAAATACATTAAGTGATTTCCCCGGCGGTTGGAGACAAATATTGAAAGGCAAGATAGCGTTCAATTGATTGCATTGACATAGATACGTCATATAAGGGGTATCACTGATAAATTTTGAGTAGGCAACTCCATACGGATACAAATATCAGTATGAAACATGGATAGTTCGCTTCGAAAATCTTAGGAGCAGGTTATGCTAAAGGTAGTTACGCGGAAGAACATTAGTCCTCGTTGGTTCTATTACTTAGTCTAGGTTATGTGCTCACGTATGAGGTAGCACAACAACTACATCGAATTGGGAGGACGAAAGCCAGAAGAATTGGCAGGGACACACTCGGCAAGAATAAGAGTACGAGAGAGTCAAGAAGACAATAGATGTTTCTCTGTACAATTAATTCCTTGTCATTGATTTCACTTGGGTATTGAAAGGATGTCTGTCTTTGAAGGTGTAGTGTATGTGGTTCGGGGGAGGATTCGAACGGCTTATGAATGTACTTGGTCTCAAACGAATGGCTTGTCGGCTAGATTGCGAGAAACTGTCGGTGTCACTTCGGGTTTGAAGAATATAACATTGATCAAAATCGCTTATTGTTGTGATTAACTCAAAACTAATCATGTGATCTTGATGAGTGTATGATTAATAGTTATCTGTTGTGAAAACAGTGAACTAATAGCAAATTCATTCGATAATTAGATAAAAAAAAGAAAAACCATTATACTTTTTTACCTACCTTTGAATTTAGCAGTATAATCACTATGAGGGACAATATATACACAGTTCCCGTCATGTTTCAAGTGAATATTTCAGCCTGTCTATATTGAAGTTCGTCGACTTGACAACGCCAATTTTGCTGTGAAGAATCAAATAGCACAAAATGTGTGGCCTGGATCTGTGCGAATGGCGTCTGCAGCTAGGTCTGTTCACCGCCGTATATTTTCACGACAGCCTTTACATATGTTGGCATAGTATTTTTTCTGATGGTTGATGAGCTTAATAGGTTTGGCCACCCGTTGATTGTTCATACGTGTTCAGGTTTCGCCGGAATAGGATTAGTATTAACTACACAGCCAATGTTCTTGGTGCATTTATCGGCGCTATAGAAGGATGCTTCCGTGCCAAAGGACTGGTTTCGTTTCGATTTCTATGTGTTCAATGTTCCACAGTACGGTTGTCATGTTGTGGCATGTCAGCACACTCGACCTCGGCCGTTCTTTGAGACCCAGACAGACCCATCTCTTGTCAGGAACAGTCACCAGATGCCACAGCTTGCGCGTGTTTTCTTACTTTCTTAGCTTCAGCACGCCACTCGGTGTTCTCTCCGGGCTCCAACACAGCGAGACAGTTGTGCTTTTAGTAGTTGGCTTGTGCATTCGAATACAGTGCGCCTTTTAACATCACAAAGTATCAGTGGTAGGGCAAACCTCCAGGCGAACTCTCACTAAACTACCCGTAATATGCTGTTTAAGTAAGGAAGTGGAGCGTTTGCCTGCGGGGTCGGTCCGCCCGGATTCTCCACCAACACGAATAACGTACGACTAAAACCTTGCAGTGTTCACCTGTGACACTCTAATTGGTGCTATGTTCGAGTACTCTTGACCCAAGAGTTGCATAACGAGCGTTGCTTTAGCGGAATTTACTTGATAAAATATATCGAAGGTGATAAAAGTAACTGATTGATCACCAGGAAAACGCTACCTCAAAGACGTTGACCAAAGTCAGTCGGTAATAAAATTCTCAACTGAAATGGTTCAGAGGCTGTGAGTTTTATGTTTGGAACACTTTCACCAAGTTCTTTTAATGACATGGGCGATTCCATTTTGGATATTTCAAATGAAAACACACCATGGAATATACCAATATTCATAAGGGATGGTAGGGTTAGAATGTTCCTTGCATGTTCAAAATCTCGCTGCATAATCTTTCAACATACAACTTTGTTGGAACAGAGCTTTCAACATGGACTGGCCGACACGCAGTCACAGACAGACAGACAGACAGACAGACAGACAGACAGACAGACAGACAGACAGATAGACGTATGGAGAGAGAAACGGATGGTTTGATGGATGAATTGTTGAACGGATGGATGGATTGATAAATTGGAAGGGGCGTGCGTTGATCGACAGAGCGAGAGAGAGACAGAGAGACAGAGAGAGACAGAGAGACAGAGAGAGACAGAGAGACAGAGAGAGACAGAGAGACAGAGAGACAGAGAGATCGAGAGAGACAGAGAGACAGGCAGACAGACAGAGAGAGACAGACAGAGAGTCCTCAATATTTTGTTTCTTAGGGAGCACAAAGAAAGACGTAGACCGCGGAATTCTAGCACTCGTTCATCCGTCAAGCTTTCGCCAAAACCTTTCCGAAACTCGAAGCCTAAAAGTATCATATTGATATTATGATTGTTATGATAAGTTATACAAAGATTAGAGCTTCGGGCGTTCTTAAGGAGAGCATAATCAGTTAAATTTATCATAAGTCTTAAAGTAGATCGATGGATGGAAAGCAATAACTGCATGCGATGAGTGACTTTTCCTCTCAGAAAATCACGGAGATTTATGATAACGTGTAAGTACATGTTTTGTTTGATTGAATTTTGTGCAATATATCAACTTGCCACGGGAAAGTTATCTTGACGTGACCCGCTACAGGCTGAAATATCGCTTAGCGTTGTCTTTGAGGCCGGACTCAACTCTCCCGATGCATGAGAAACACTTGCAGTACATTCTGTCTCGTCTACGCCGGAGGTTTAAGCGTTAACACAATAATGCTGGGTATTTTTGTGTAGGGGTTATTTCAGGAGGCGAGACGGTTGGTCGGAGATATCACAATCAAAGTGGTAATACGTCTGCAAATGACACGCTATTGAAACTTCTCTGCAAAACTTCAGTGTGTCACGCCAGTCAAAAGCTACCGGCCACGTTCGGCACGCTCCTTTTTCTGACGATTGAATGTCACAGAAACACGTATATTTTGCTAAACTGCATTGTTGTGTATAACTACTTTGAACATAGGACAACGTAAAATTGGTTGTTTTGCAATCCATTCTTATCTTCCAGGCGAAAAACAAAGATCAACGGTAAATTCTTTGTTGCATGTTCGGTGATATATAAACGCTTGAGTACTATATGAGTACTATAAGAAATTCTCCGATATTTCTTATCTAGCAGTACATACATCCAGCTATCTCTCTTATTGTTGACGATCATAAAATAGAATGATTTATTTTATCTTTACAATCATTATATCAGCGCTAATAGCAATTTATCCCCGCACGTTTTCATGGCTGCAGATTAATGGCACGCCCACTGCGCAGTGCCAAAGCAGTGACCTCACTTAATCTGCAAAACGAGTGAACATGTATCTTGATTTGTGTGCGTGTTCGTATGTTTCCAATGGAAATCTCGTTCATTTACATCAATGCCTCCGTTAACACTTCCATTTAGAGCAGGCGTCGGATGAATGCCAAAGGCAGCGAGCGGTGAGGAAATAGTTCGACCCTGATTGCGCTGTTCCCCGTTTCACAGTATTTTCCGCAGAATACTTTCAAACATGTATACGCCAGCTTCTCTGGTCACAGATAGTAGATGATATGGTGTCAGAATTTTTAAGGATAAGGAAAGAAAACATCTGCATAGAAACAGACAGACAGACAGACAGACAGACAGACAGACCCGCAAACTTGATTGAGAGACAAACATTGAGACAAAGCCTAAGACAGGCAGGGGTATTTCCTAAAATGTTAGGTCGTTTTACGTTGTGTCTCGGATATCCTGAAAGTTTTGCACCTCATACAGTATGGTTTCAAGGTATGAAGCGCTCTTTCCTATGAAACGACTGAAAGTTTGAAAACATACTGTTGTGTTGGAGACTCAATGTTGTTTTTAGAGGACTGTTTCCAACGCAACTTGATTGATTGCCTTGAAATAGTTTAAAATATGTCGAAGATGTTCTAGTACTCACGCCCCTAATCCCCCCCATCCCCACCCCTGCTAAAAGTCAAATGATTTCAAGTTTGTATATTTAAACAATGGTGCCTGTGCACGCGTCTTTGATTCCGCGTCCCATCTCTGTTCTCTGAATTCTTACCGAGAAATATCAATTGAAACTGTTCTCTCGTTAGGTACTAGGAATAATTAATTATCAAAGACGGATTAACAGAGAGAGCATAGTTGAAATCCATCACTGCTGTTTGTTTCGCTTGACAGTGACCTTGGAATCGTCAATCTGTAAAATTGTTTCCCCTTTCATCAATTTTCAGCGTCAAACTTGGAATATTATTTTTGTCGCCCATTTGATATCCTTCAATGTAATGGCGATAGATGGTTTCCCGAGGTAAATGCTGTTTCCTTGCATATGTGTAGTTTGATATTTTGTAGCATGATGTGATGTATGAACTAAACCCTGCTCGGTTTATAGACATAACGCTGGTAAAGCTGCAACATTGTTCTTTTCCTTTGGGTATATAGCTCACGTGTTCACACGTGAGCTAATGTCATAGCGATGTCTGTGTGTCTCTCCGTGTGTCTGTCCGTGTGTGTGTGTGTGAGTTTGTGTGTCTGTCTGTCTGTCTCTTTACACGATAACTCAAAACGCCTGAACAGATTCAAGTCAGATTTGGTACACAGGTACCATATGCTACTTGCAAGAACTGATTAGATTTTGGTTAGTGTGGTTTGCATTTTAGTAAATATATGCAATATCATTCTTTCCATACAATGGTTTCCCTAAGGAGATTGTTATGACAGTCAGAAATACTGCACAAAATTTCATGAAACGTTTTTTTTTAATTGATGACAATCTCAGAACATTATGATGATACTGTGAGTGTCATGTCAATTTTCTGCTAATTTGCATATTTAATGAACTTTTGTTATTGGTGACAAAACTCTGAAATTCCTGCACCAAACTTGATGATACGTGCAACAAATATTGATCTGATATATATCTAATTATACTCAGAAGCATTGGGCAGTGTCAAGTTAATAAATAGCTCATTTGCATATTTTATGAAGTTTTATAATTAGTCATATAACTCCGATATAACTGTACCAAATTTGATGAATTCTGCTGCGGATACTGATCTGACTGATATCTAACAGTGGTGTAAAGCACTTAGTAGTGTCAAGTTAATTAAGGGTTCATTTGCATATTCAATGAACTTTGTAATTCTGTACATAACTTTGAAATTACGGCGCCCAAGTCAGTGAAATCTGGTACAGATATTGATCTATTAAATATCTAATTGTACTGACAAGCATTTGGCGGTGTCAAGTTAGCAAGTAGCTCATTTGCATATTTTATGAAGTTTTGTAATTAGTCATATAACTCCGAAATAACTGCACCAAATGTGATGAAATCTACTGCAGATACTGATCCGACAGATATCTAATTGTGGTTTAAAGCATTTTTATGTGGAGTTAAGGGTTCATTTGCATATTTAATTAACTTTGTAATTAGTGATATTACTCCAAAATTACAGTATTACATTTGATGAAACTTTATACAGGTATTGATCTGATAAATATTTAATTGTACTGAGAAGCATTGGGTGTGTCAAGTTAATAATTACCTCATTTACATTTTAAATAAAATTTTGATATTAGTGATTTAACTCTGAGAGGACTATGCGAAAGTTGATGAAACCTGCTGCATAAAATGATATAACATATATCTGATTGTTCTTATTACACGCCTCACACGGGTGTCGATTATATTGGTATGAATTGGGTTTATTGACAGGAATATTGAAAAACATAATACAATAAATCCTCGTC
>LD352130.1:58304-72453 GCA_001465055.1 Ptychodera flava | reverse complement strand
GGGGTTCATTTTGAAGCCTTTTTAGAATGAAAAACTTCCACTTTCTTAGTTTTTTGAAAATTAAAAATTTTATTTTTCTCCATAGAGATAACACAGGGATGGTGGCCATTTTGAATTTGAAATATCAGTAAATATTGGGAATTTTTGTTTCTCTGGTACCAAAATTTGCACGGTGATTCCCGATTTTGATTGTTGGTTTTGAACATTCCTTGAGAAAAATTTGAGTGAAAGTTTAAGTCTTTTACTTTCGAGGTGCATACTTCCTCATTTGAGTACTCTCTGTGGTGTCACTAAAAAGCAGGTTTTGAATAGAGATATCATCAACGCTCTATGTTCATCTCAGAGTGTGTCTCTCTACTGACAACTTTCATGTGTTACCATTTTGTATCATACTTTCATTGACTATGTTTGTTGCAGACGGGACTAACAGCAGTGCGTGCAAATATGCGGAAATAGCATTTCAATTAGCATAAACAGGAACCGTTAATGATCAGTATTGTACAATCTCGTCCTTGAGGGAAGCGTACGGAGGAAAGGCAAATTTGTGCATCCTGTCAGATAAGAATGTGTCTCGTGAATACATATTCACACTCCGAAATTTTCACAATACTCTTCCTCTCTGCTCCTTAACTACGGTACTTGTATGGATTCATTTTAAAGCTTGTGCGGTAAGTGAAGTTTTATTTTCTGCGTAGAGATACCTTAGGCACGACAGCAGATTTTTGATTATTTGTTTCTCTAGAACAAAATTTTGCGTGGAGAAGCTCTGATTTTCATTATTGATTTTGATATAGAATGGTATTGTGTCTTTTAAGAAAAGTGTGAGTAAATGTTTAAATCTTTCAATTTCAGGGTGCTCACTGCAATTATAGGGTTTGACTTCTTTCCAACTATCACATTATGTATCCTTGGACTGGTTGAAAAAATTTATATTGTGTGTATCTGTGCAATTTTTTCTTTCAATTTTTGGAAATGTAGTTATTTGGCGTACCATGTGACTCATGGCTGTAACTGATTGTTACAAATTTGTCTCAACCAAACAATATTCTGCTTCACTGTTGACAATTCTAGCCCTCTGAATTAAAATCAGGAATGGGCTACGTAGGACCAAGACTTGCCAGGTTTCAGAGACTGTTGTCAAGTTTTAATTGTAAATGTGCAACAGAGTGACAAAAACTAGACTAGACTCCAGGCCTTTAAGAGAAGGACACAGCCAAGGGACTAGACTCCAGGCCTTTAAGAGAAGGACACAACCAAGGGACTAACTAGATTTTATGCCTTTAAGCAAAGGATGGATCATAAAACCTGCAAAAGACTCAGTAACTGGTAACAACCTATGACCTATGCATGTGATCTTTGAGAAAAAACACCATCAAGTATTTCTCTGTAAAGATGTGTGAATGAGACAACATCAGGCCTAGACTTCTAGCCTTCAGGTAGAATGTGCCTCAGGCACAGATATTCAGATTCTCAAAGTTTTAAATTTCTTTTCTGATCTACCCTTTGCAGGGACTCATTTTGAAGCTATAAGAACGAGAAAATTTTCAGCATCTTGAATTTTTTAATTTTATTTTTTTCCATAAGAGTTAACACAGAGATAGCAGCCACTTTGAATATCAAATATTGGAATATTTTTGTGATTTGTTTCTCTAGTACCAAACTTTGCACAATGACTCCTGATTTGTATTCTTGATTTGGTGAAAGGTTAAAAGTTTGATTGAGGAAAGTTAGGGCAAAAGTTTAAGTCTTTCTCTTTCGAGGCCACTATGATATATGCAGTGACAATGAAAGGTGTAGACACTATACCTTTAAAGGTCTGGTGAAATGGTCCCGGTCGTGTGATAGAATATCTTCCAGGAGGTCAATACTATTACACTCGCAACAAAATTGAAACCTAAAAGTACGCGCAAGTGTTAATTTTTTTGATATTTCTATGTGCGGCTTTCATGGGGTCATTTTGCGACACTCAGGTCACGCCCTCAGCGGGAGTCAAGGTTGGCCGTCTGTGACGTCACAGGTGTGTTCATTTACATCGAATAGCGGTCCAACGCCGCCTTATCTCTGCCCGGTATCCGCTAACAAAACAGGCTTCGCGCTGCCCATTCGCCATGTTCGCCAATGCGAATCGAAATCCGAAGTGGCGAAAAAAAATCGATCCTAATTCGCCACAATGGCGAAACTGATTTTTGTTTAAAAAATATGGTAAAATAAAGAAAAGACTTGGTTTTTTTTAGTCTGTTGTTTAATCTGCGCTTCTCTCTCGGCGATTCGCAAAAACTGTGTCTACTTCCGTATTATTGCGTTCTTCTGTCGCGTCGTACGTATTTGCAATCGAGCCAAGTCTCGCGAGAGATTTGACGTCATCTAGTCTAGTGTACAGCATGCATAAATGGCTCTCGCGAGAATTGAAACTTACACACACGCAATCGAGCCCTTGTGATAAATTTGACGTCATTTTGTCCAGTGTACAGCGGGCATAGGAACGCTCGCTCGCGAGAATTGAAACTTTTGCTATACATAGCAGACATACGCATTTTAATCGAGGCAACAAGGTTCGGTGTTATAGTTGATTTACACTGATTGCGGTCTAGATGTTCTGTGTTGTGCATTTTAATCACGGTCTTAAACATTCCATGTTGTGGTCGAGTTGCATCGCGTTCCTCGTGGTCCGGTATTCCCTGTTGTTCTTCAATTTAGCCTCAGTAATTGCCGTCCCAACGACGCGTTCCGTGTTGCTGTCGATTTGTATCATGGAGGACTCTACCTCCATGATTTGTATCATGATCTCTACGTTCCGTGTTGTTGTTTGTTTTTAATGGTAGTCTCAACGTTCAGTGTTGCTGTTCATGCAGCTGATTTGCATCGTGGTTCCAACCTTCCGTGTCGTAGTTGTAGTGCATTTTAATCACGGTCCCATTTACGTTTTTTACTGTCGATTTGCATTGCGGTCACGACGTTCCGTGTTGTAGACTAGTGCATTTTAATGGCAGTCACAACGTTCAGTGTTGGTGTTCATGCAGTTGACTTGCATTGCGGTCCCAACCTTCTGTGTAGCGAGTAGCGAGGCAGGCTCAGCCGAGGGACCGTGGCCGATCGTACGAACCAGCCGAGGCAAGCACATTATGGTTCAAACACTCCACACTTGACGGGAACTTGAAAAAATTTACAGTTGAGCCGTTCATGTCCTTGCCGCTGTCACAGCCACCAAAAGAACAACGTCTTCCCAAAGTGAAGGAGGACACTGTCCTGATCATGTAAGCGGAAACCCTAGAAGTTACCCCCGTGGGGAGCTTATGGAGGTGTGAAATACTTCACTTCCCGTTATGAGATACGACGTCGGGCAAACTTCGGAAAGCCGAAAAAAGTCGACTGGAGAGGCTCGGGGGACACGCCCACATTGCATTTTTCTTTTGCCATATTTCATAATCACGCACGCTAAACGAAAAAAGAAATGAATGCAACTGTTTTATAGACCATCAACTGTATTTTTGTGATTTTGCAACATGGGCATTTCACCAGACCTTTAAGTAAAGACTGCAAAGTTTTATCTGTCATACCTTATTCTTCATTCCGTCCACTTCAAACACTGATATGTTTCCCTTTCGGTAGATTTCATCTCCAGGAGGATGGCGCCAGACGCACTTTGCCATGTGTCTCCGCAGGATGGTGGCAGTCTTCATGTACTTGAGACAGAACTCGCACAGGTACAGTTTTGAGAGCCGCGAGTACTCCTCGGGGTACGGGGACGAGTACCAGGTATCCAGTTCGTACTTGCCGAATTCTATGGACTTGACGCCGGTCTCGAAGATCAAACTGTGACAGCTGTTTTCCTGGGAAAGTGCGATAGGAAACGGGTTCTAGTTGCTGTACAGCTAGGCTTTGTTTTGGACAAAAGGCCTGATATGCACACAACTTGGTGGTGTATTTCTAGTAACACACAGCCCCTTGGGTAATATAAATAGGCACTACCCCTCGTAACTATGCTATACTAACAGTTCATTATGGCTGGGTTAGTAGATTTTATGGCTTACTTCGTAGTTTTATGGCTGGTTGTCGTCAAAGTGAATTATTCTGTCACAGTTACTCTACTCCACAGTGATTCTGGGTGACTAAAATTTTGACTTTTGGGCTTGATGTAGGGAATAGGAACCAAGCTAATGATATTGCATGGCTTCTTGTCAAAGGTTACTGGATCTTAGAATGCTAAAGCTCATCATCCAACACTGTACAGGAAGGGCAGTCGCTGCCTCATAACCCATCTTTTATTGTGTATTGAAGTCCAACATAAATGTAGCAAACAAAAACCACTCATTCAAACCACAATTTTAGTCATCAGGGTTAACCCTTTCACCACAATGGTTTGGCTGAAACCTATTGTTATCAATGGTGAGTGTGGACCTGTATACTAGGAATTGGGGGTGACCAACTCTAGCTGACACATTTAAGAAGGTGACCCTGATTTTCTTCTCTTTCTTATCACAACGTTTTTTCTCCAAGGACACAAACCCTGTGCATGTAGTTTCCTGTTATATATCTTGAAACAGAACTAAAGTGTTCAGAGGTGAAAAGTATCTTATCAGTACACCTAACACAGCCTGTGATCTACAACCCAGTCAGCAAACCCCAGGCCATTAACTTGGAGAGACTACCACCCTGGATGTAGGTTTCAGACGGCATATACAATAACTGAGGGGAGGGGAGGTCCTAGACTACAGGAAATGCTACCCACTGAAGGTGGAACTTTCACACATTTCTATAAGAGGGCCATGTTCTCAAAAACAGGATTTTGAGGGGTGGGCCACCACTCTGTTTTGTTTTTTTTAAAGAAATCTATTCATATGTCAAAGGTTATTTTCATGACAACAGGATATGCAAATGATACATTGTTATGTAAATTGGGCTCCCCTCTGTTTACCCAAGCTGAGGAGAACAATGTAGCATTGTTGAAAAGAGGAAAAATAGTATAAAATGGAGTTTCTTGTTCAAGAGGGACAAACAAAATGCATTCAGTACTGATTGCGAGATTAGAAGACATGGCTCTGTTTATAGAAATATGATATTGAGTCCTCCAAGATGAATTAAAAGGAAATTAATGATTTGTGGAGGACAGAAACACCGTCAGACTAACAAGGCTCAAAGATGAAAATGCCTACTGAGTAATTTCTTTTGGCCTCGCTAGAAATTAATCATCGCCATGGTGAATACAGACAAATGAAAAGTGAAGAAGGCTGCAGATAATTTTCCATTGTTGGATGTCTGGTTGCCATGGAAAACAGAAGACGACACTGCGGAATGTAATTTCTCCCCACTTTCAAAAATTGAAATTTTTTTTTTGTTCTGAGGAAATCTGTATGGGTTCAAAATAATTACTTTTTCTTTGAAAACTTTTGTAATGAATTTCGCTTCAGCTTGGCAGATTATCAAAGTCCTACATTTCTGGCTCATTTAATAAGCAAAATTCTCAACGCCTCACATTAAGCCAATTTTCAACTAAAACACGCATGTCTTAAAATTGCAGAAGGATATATTTTCTGGTGTTGCATAGTACAGCCCTCAGAACAAGAACACCAATTCCGGATCACGCTGGGCAAGACAAGAGACTAGTATGGAAGTAACGAGCAACGCATCAATCAGTGTTATAAATAAAGCATTACTGCCTTTACCCTTTCACTAAAGTGGTTTGGCCCAAATTCAACATGGTTATCAATGATGACTGTGGGCCTGTTTACAGGGAATAGGGGGTGAACAGGTTAAATACTGATCATGACTGCCTCTTTGCATTTATCTTGTCAATTGAGCATGAGAGAAAAGACATACTGTTGTCATGTCTACGTAACACTGTAGAGAACACAGAGAAAACATAAATAAAACCCAACTCATAGGGTCTATGAGTTTGATTCTTGGTTGCCCACCTTTGCTTCGCTGGACTGTACTGAGGATAGTTGCACCTTAACAGAGTTATACTGTGGAGACAAACACAAAATTGGGGTTTGAGTTATGGAGAAGTGTGCATGCTAGATCATTTGCAGTGTTTTTGCCAAGGTTGATAAGCAGGTAAATGTTACCGGGGCTACCCAGTCATTTTACCTGGGTTCCCCTTGGTATATCAGATTAGGGGACAGCAGAAATGTTACTGGAGTTCCGAAATCATTTACCAAAATTACCATCCTTTGCAAAATTACTGATTTGATGGGTGGCATGAAATATACACGACTCAATAATTCTATAAACAGCCACGGACACAGTAAACAGACAGACAGACAGATACACACATATATATACAAACATACATAGATGTGATTACCAAATTTTTCATGTGCTTAATTCTCCTGGAGTAAAACCAGGGAAGCATTCTGTATCTAAAATACTCATTAACCCTTTCACCACCATGGTTTAGCCCAAACCCTTTGTTTTCTACGGTAAATCTGGACCTCTATACAGGGAAATGGGGTTGAAAGGGTTAAGAGTAACATACAACAACTTTGAATCATTTTCCTTGCGTGCTATTCACAGAACAAGGGGAAATTTTGAGTATTCATTACTTATCATAGCCTACCTATACCATGTAGACACAGTAGGGAGTTTATGATTAGCACAATTATGTAGACTTTAGAATTCCGGTCCAGTTTGAAATTTTAGCTTACTAAGCACATGAGTGATTGCTGAGCTGGCCAACCAAGCACATGCTGAGTTGAGAAATCAAACACTGGACAATTCAAATGATCAGGAGCGGGACAGAGAAACATACTGAACAGCGAAGGAGAACAAAACACGGCGCAATAGTCAAAAGTTAATGAGATTATTAACACTCGCAGGACTTGTTTGTTTACATCAATATTACATCATAGAAAACATTAAGGGTATCAATGTCGTTTGAACCGAAATTTCAATAATTCACATACCATTTCCTCGGCTGCCCTTGCCTGGGCCTCTTTGAATAATTCCAGGTCGTACTGTGACGTCAGCCCTTCCAGTAATGGTTCCCTGGTCTTGGCGTACTGCTGTCGGTGTGTTTCATTCTTCTCCTTCTGTTCGTTGCTCAGCTCCCGTCTCATCCGGCGCTGCTCTTGGATTCGGTACTTTTTCTGCTGTTGGTGCCTTGACGGACTCTGAAGCAAAAATTTATCACTTGACAGTAAATTCTTTGACCGCACGCAATTTTTTATCATCTGTCATGTCTGTATGCATCTGTTGAATCAGTATCACCACTTTATGCCACAGTAATTCAAAACTTAGTTTTACGTTCCCCGTGCACATCGGCTTTCAGAAAGTTTTCATGAAAAAGATACAGTGTACTTCAATGGGATTTTGCCACATAGTTTTTCTGCCTAAAAATCTGTTTACAATTTTGTAAAATGAGCTTGAAACGCCTGCATGTTGTCACATCACATTGAGTTTGAGTGTAAAATTTCCAGTGTGTCTTTGGACTGCTTTCCTGCTTATGCAAAAAAGATAATTTAATTACTCTAGCCTTATCCCTATGAAAAAGGTAAACTACATGTACATGAGAATCCGAAGTAAAACACATCAGCGTTTTGAACAAGAGATGTTATTCTATGTGACACTTTAAAATCAAAATATGATATATAACAATGATTTTAGAGAAAACTGACATGATTGTATCTTGTTGAAACTAGAAACGTTATCTGCTCTTTAAACCTTAAAATCCCGAATTCATTTTGCAGGAAAGGCTTCAGTAAACCAATCAATACTCTCAGTCAAGTTTGCAATCTTGAAAGGAGAACACTCATCTACATGTAATCCTTTCACTACAATCATTTTGTTTGCTACTGAAGGTTTTAGGACTTAAAAGGTAAATGGTTTAGGAATCCAGGTAATATTTCTGTTGTCACCCTGATATTATTGCATTGATGTTCCCAGGGTAATTTCCAGTATAAACACGACTGGCTGACCCCGCTAATATTTAACCTGGGTAGAGCCCTTCTCAAAAACACTGAACATGGTTTTGCCAAAACTAATTATAATCTTAGGTGACTATGGATCTGTCATCCCTTTGAGCGCCAACGTCAATTTTTGTCGCCTTTATAAATTATATATACTCCAGTCAATTTTTCTCAGATTTTTGCCAAAATTTTGATAAAAATTTGTAGCCAATGAAATATGATGTCCATTTGGTCCAAAATTATCAAAAGATTTCATAAAAATTCATAAAAATTGGTAAAAATGTGGCAGTAAAATCATGGTTGTAAAAAATTACGAGGGACTTTGGAATGAACAGGCTGTGTTCTATTGGTGTTCTGCTGCCACCATTTTCATTGCATGTGTATTCAGAAGTCCTACTTTAACGGCAAAATTTTCTTTTTTTTCTCACATCATTTCAATAAAGAGAATCATCAAAAACACTAAAATCAACTTACGGCCTGTCTCAGACTCATCCTGCTTGTTTCGGCCACTCTTTCCATGGCCCTGGACTTGGCTTTGTCCTCTCTGACCTTGGCCTTCTCCACGCACTCCTCAGGCGTCGTGTTGTGATACAGCGGGCATCCCGATATGGTGCGGTGAGTTTCAAACTTGCCTGTGAGGTGACCTGGAATTAGCGTGGAGAGTCAAAGTGTTATAGTGAAATTTCTGAAAAGCATTAGACGAACAAATTTAAAATAAGCGTAGAAGTCAGGGTACCTAGCAGATCAGCATGGTGCACACCATTATAACCCTTTTCCTGCAAAGTCCATATTTCACCATCAGGTCAAGATGGTTAAATTTAATGAAACACAACATATTCCGTATGGTGTATTTTAACATAACACTTTACATTTGAAGGCTGTTGAAAACATAAATACTATAAACTTGATTTTTTTGGACTAAAGATGCTATAACATACCAAGCCAAGTGGATGAAAATACGTCATGCTTTGGCTCAATACCGCTGTTTACTGACTTGGCCGATGGAGAAGTAAGAGTTTTAATACTGTCTGGTAGGAAAAGGGTTACATTCACTGTCAGAGAAAGCCCATTAAAATCAGTATTTTGGTATGTTCTTCGAGACAAGTCGGTGAAAATCATGTCTTCATGTGTACAAAGGGGGGCCCTTCACATTATCACGTCTCATGAAAAACACATTCTGTGAAATCTGACCAGTCTATGCTGGAGATCAAAATTAACATCATGATATAAGGCATTCATTGTGTAGGGATTACCAGGGGAGGCAAGACAGCTGGTTTGAGAAGACCTGCATAAAGGTGTTAATAGGTCACATCCAAGAACCAGACACTTCAATTCTATCTCAATTTTCATTACTTTCTAAATGGCTAGAAAGATGGATGGACATGAGTACTTAGGTTGGTGGCGGTGGGAGCAGTGGGGATAGGGGAACCGCGAGGTAGAGAATGCGATATACAGACCTGTAGAGTCATATCCAGGAACAGGACACTTCAATATTATCTCAACTTTCATGTATTTCTCAGTGACCAGTAAGATGGCTGGATATGAGTACTAAGGGAGGGGGGTAGGGATGGGGGATGAGGAGGTAGAAAATGCAATGTACAGACCTGTAGAGTCACATCCAGGAACCGGACATTTCAGTTCCATCTCAACTTTCAGCAGTTTCTTCCTCAGTGTGTACTCCAACAACGGCAAGTCCTTGGTCTTGCGCTTCTTGTTGCCCTTCACCGGTCCCGAAGCCGTGGACTCTCCAGATTCACTGTCAGACGTAGCAGCTGATTTGGCATTCTTGGCCTTGGATGGTGATTTCCCACTGCCTTTCACAGGGTTTGACTTGAGATCTTTGATAGGCAAGGCTGAAACGCCACAGAGAAAGGAGAGGTCAAAGGTTAAAATGATCGATCAATACTGTATGCTAATACAGACTGTGTGATCAACTAACTTTTACCGGATGTTCAAAATGAAATGATCGTCTAGTGCTTTTACTGGTTCCTTGATATTTTCATGTAAGCATGACTGATTGACTAATGACTATATGTAGGTGTCAAACATTATTTTTGTGATGTGATGACGGCCATTTTGAATTTCACATAAAGGTAAATATAGGTTCATTTATTTCTCAAGTACTAAACTTTGCATAGTGAAGCCTGACTTTTATTCTTGACTTTGAAAGAGAATGGTTGAAAGTTTGCCTACGGAAGAGTCTGAACAAAATTGTAATTCTTTCAACTTTGAGGCATGAACTACAGTAAAACGCTCTGAATTAGCTACATGCTTTTTTGACCGATTTTGGACTTTCATTGCAATCAGCAGGTTTTCAATTTAGCTCACAATACATCAGTGATGATCTCGACCATTGCGGATATGAAAAGTTTAAATTAGCATCTTTAATTAGCAAATTTGAATACTTAGATAAACTAGCTAAAAAAATGATACAAGCTAAAAAGACTTGTTTTACGGTACCTCAATAGGCTAAAGCAGCCAAGCTGAGCACAAGCACCTTACAGTACATTCTTGGATGAAATAATTTCACTTGCATTCACCACATTTACCCCTCTTCGTAAAATAACTATATACATTACATACCATGTGACTGTTCAACCCTGGCAGAACTTCTTGTCACCCTTCTTTTCCCTCTGAAGTCTTCATCGGATGTGCTGCCTTCAATGTCCACCGAGAAATCAGATTCATCTTCGGTGCTGAACTCCTCAGATTCCGAGCTGGTGACGTGTCTGGCTTTGCATGCACGCTGAAATAATCACACACACACAGAAACAGGAACAGATAGAGTCAGTAAAAGATGGCCAAGCCTGTCCCAAAGTCATTTTGTGTGGGTAAATGTTACCAGGCTTCCCAGGTCATTTTACCGAGGTCCCCTTGGTATATCAGTGCAGTCAGATAAGGAGACAGCAGCTATGTTACCAGGGTTCCCAAATCATTTACCAATATTCCCCAACCTTAGAAAAAACACTGCAATCACAAAGCTTTGTCACCTTGCTATAATTTATGAAGGCACAGATGTTGACTGCAATGGAGGGCAAATCAAATCTACCCTACTTACAATTTGACAGGCCAGTATAAGTCTTGCATTACTCCTTTCACAAATAATGGTTTCACCCAAACTCACCATTATCATTGGGGAGAGAGGATATGTTTACATGCAATTAGGGGCGAAAATGTAAACCTGTGTTAACCATATCTGGGAACATTAGATTTTTTAGATTTTCAAAAAAACTCAGTGAAAATTTTTTCTTACTTCAAGATCTTTAGAATGACCACCAACAAGAGGTAGATCAGAAAAGAATCAGATGTCTCTGAGCAGCATTCCACCTTAAAGAGAAAGATACACTTTCTTTGCTGTTTGACACAGCAAGGAAGTAAAATTTAGGAGAGGTCTGTCACAGGTCAGTCAGACCACACTAAAATGCAAGAAGGCAACATTCTTGGTTAACCTAATACTATAATTACAGGAAAAGTCATTGATGTGTAAAATGGTAACTGACTGTGCTAATGCACAGACAGTAGAGGGGGCTTTCTCCACTGTCTATGGTTAATGTACAGTGTTTCTCATAGAGGGACGCATTCCTTGAAGTTGTCCAACCACACTTCAAGTGTAACTACATGTGCCTACTTCACTCTACACAAGCCGAGACCATGCCTTTGTTTCACATTGTCCACAAACAAAAATCCAATGAAACAATCGTCTCCTTTGTGTCCAATCTCAAATGGAAGATTATTTTCAATGGAGGGTAGGCCACTCAATGTTTCCCAGTTCCCCAAATTGTTTATACCACAGTGCCTGAGTGTAGGGACTGTGTAGGGACTGTGTTTATACCCTGCAAGCCTTTGTTTTCCATTGTCTTGTCCATTGATTAGATCCATTGAAATAACTTCCTTTGAGTTTAATCTCATGAGGTACATCCCTTTAACTGGATTATTGGCCAGAAAACGTTTCACAAGTTTGTTTTTTTTTTATCATAACTACACACAGAAGATCCTTCGGCACGCTGTAGTAATAATAATTGTGGAATATCACAAAATATGATTTATTGATGTTCTTTAAACATCAGCCATAAAATTGTTACATCTTACCCCTGCCGTCTATTCTTGGGTCATTTTGTCTCTTTAGTAAAGGGTGTTATTATAAGGTAGAACGTGCCTCAGGGACAGATACTGACTCTCCAACTTTTACAATATTTTCTGATCTACCACTTGTGGGGTTCACTTTAAAGCTCGTGGTGTTAGAAAACTTCACTGGCTTAGTTTTATCCGAAATTCGAAAAATTTTATTTTTCTCCATACAGTTGACACAGGCATGGCTGTCTTTTTGAATTTTACATGTCGGTAAATCTTGTGTAATTTGTTTCTCTAGTAGTACCAAAATTCGGAGGGTGACCCCCTCTTTTTATTCTTTATTTTGAAAGAGAATAGCTGAAAGATTCCTTTGGGAAAATTTGAGCAAAAGTTAAAGCCTTTTACTTTTGAGGCGCATAACTTAAAAGTACTAGTAGTTCTTTTTTACCTTGTATTGGCTTTATATAAATACAGGTACAATATATAACAGAATGTATCTTTGTCAATACTGGACTTTAGAAGTCCTTGGTCCTGCTTGACTATATCACTCCAGGTCTCCCTGTGACTTGTCAGTTAAAAACTGCATTGACCCACAGTTGTAGGGTAAAGTATCCGTGACTGGGCCAAATCTATATGTAGACTGTTCCAACAGCTTTAGTCTATACAAAATCATTCTTACAGTATCTGTGATTTAAGGGGCTTCATATGTTAAATTTTTGTTACAATGCACCAAATGGTACAAAGTAATATTGATTTATTGTGCTTCACTAATTTTAATGAACTTGACCTGATGGTGATACATGAACTCCGCAGGAAAAGGGTTAAAGTATCTAGGTATTCAGGGGTCTTGAAATAAACTCAACACATAGGACCCAGTACGCCTCCCAGCTTCTAAACACAAAGAGGAAATATTTATTGTAATGGTTTGTCTATGGAGCCTGGTAGAAAGAGGATAATGAAGTTACCAGTACTAAGAGGTTGCCCATGTCTTATGACCGCCCCTGTCCTATGACTGAGACTTAACAGCTGACACATCTGCAAAACATCATTACATGTATTTCAAATTGATATACATGGGCACTATGAATTTGCAGTGAACTTATGCAGGGCCCTTTTTCATTTCCTCTGAAGGAAGCATGGAGGAACTACTCTCAGCAAAAGTGCAAGTTCTTTTAAAACAGATCAAAAACAGGTGAGGCTTATTGAGAGCTTCTAATTTTTGTGAACCTGGCAAAGTAAATCAAATTTGTGTTGTACAGGCAAAGAATTACAACATGTATTCACCCCTTCCATTCCAAAGTTAGTTTCAGTGTATACATGTAGTACTTATTGGCATAATAATCTATAAAGTTACTAGTACTAATAACGTCTCTGTTGTATGTCCACACATTGACTGACGAAGGAAGCACGGAGGGAATAGACTCAGCAAACAAAAAGTTTTTCAGAAAAATATGTAAAAAATACAGAAAGTGTGACCATAGTCTCATAGAGGTAACAATAACATGTATACAGATACTTTATCCATGCAGTGACCATTCCAGGCGGTTGTGAAACTAAAAAAGGGACCGTTTTCCGGCAGTTCTTTTCAGTAGATGGTAAGACCCTAGCTGCAATAATGGTAGCCCGAGGGGTCATTAGATGCGGTTTTGGCGTTCGTGATGTTGACTTCCGTATTCGCCCCCTCATCAAACGACCCCTCAGGCAAACATTATTACTGCAACTAGTTAGGCCCCAGTTTCCTTGGTTTTCGACGACAAACACGCCTTCAACAAATACCCTTGCTGAAGTTTCCCTTTTAAAAATGTAGCTGCAACTGACAATGGCGATCGCGGGTGACCATGGACGTTTGGTTTTGCAGGGCATTGTAATTAGTCCAAGGTCACCTTTCACAAAAGGACTGAATTTATTTACTTGTATGCGGTTTTGGCTGCACGCGTAAGATAACATACAATCGCCAGTGCTTCCGGCACCAGGTTGTTCTATGCCATTTCCAGGAATTTCTGAAAGCTTTGTCCACCTTTTCGTGTGCAATTTATAATTGTGGAGCAGCTACAAACATACATTGTAGTCTGAAGTATTATTATTGTTTTCGAACTACAGCTCACCACATAGCTCGAACGACGTGAAATATGGACGCGTTCTGCAATATTCCAACATAATGCCTGTAGCCTGCT
>LD352130.1:18253-30021 GCA_001465055.1 Ptychodera flava | reverse complement strand
ATCTCATTATAAACACGTCTACGACACTGATGATGTCACTGATTTAACTTCAAAAAATAAACTACTTGTAGAGTATTCAGTGCCGCCTAATCCCTGACTATCAACTACTCGTCTTCACAGTGTCTTACTATCTTGACATCATTGCTTCTGCAAGACAGTGGCGGCAGATTTCCAGTGTACGCAGTGTTTGGAAAACACGTTTATACCTGATATGACCCCAGTTAAAACACTGATCTCATCAAAATCACAAGGAACAATCATGGCGAGTAAAGGAATATTTGGCCATTTTTTCCGGAACAAAAAAGGAACAGATAAATTAAACACGCCGATAATAAAACATTAACGATTAAAAATATTTGACTTTTATTTCAGATCGTTTAAAATTGACATTTGTACATAGATGTATAAAAATTAAAATCTGAACATACTCAAAACAAACCACTGTTTGTTTACATCCATTATTTTGTAAGATTATTAAAGACTTCCCATCAGACAAAAATATCGCCACTGCTACACTGTGGTATTAGTTCATTGTATTCAGACTATACAGCAAAATCTATAAAATACATTCAACTCTCTTCTAGGATTCAAAATACATTTACAATTGTACTGTCTGACAGTGACAAATTAATCTACCGAACAGTCAGTCTATGCAACAATTTTCAAACAACTTATATCTTTATTGTTAATACCTTACTTTCCATCAGTAAACAGCACAACAATGCATTGAAAATAAATCTCATGTTTTTGTAAATTACCAAATGTCTGAAAAATCCGAAGAAATAAATGATATAAATATCAGTGTACAATGTCATCATATTGCTGTTGTAGATATCAAAATCACGAGGTGACGCTCACCTATTCCTGTACACGTAGGTAAAAGTTGGATTGAAATCTAAAACAAAGATGTGTTCTCATGAACGTCACGAAAAATAAACGACAATGCCATAAAATGGCGATCTACGCTGGTGTCACATTTCATGTTTGTTTACATCTTACACACGTCTACGTCTGTGATGTGAGCGTCCTTAGTTACTGGTCTCAATTTTGATACAATGTTTCATACAGCATCAACCACTTTCCTAAGGACCACCGATAATTCTCACTGTAAAGATGTCTAGAGTCACTATTTACAACAAAAGTAGGAAAACAGCACACTGATACAGAACGAAAGCATTGTGAATATTTCAAAACTACCCTTGAAAAGTTTGTACACTTGGTACAACGAAGTAATGCCCTGAGTTGATCCAACTCGCGTGCCCCTCTCAACAAAGTGAGATCGACCTGGATACAACGCCCTCAACGGCTCTCTTGAACTTAGAATGGCGGTGATTGCTAAGGTTGAAGTCGTTGTTTATAAACCATAAATCGGAGTAATCTTCCTCCATCGGATGGAAATATCGACAGATTTCAACAAAATTAACATCATCAGATATGCAGGTATTTTATCTCATCTTATTTTGCACACACAATTGATATTCCGCCCGATATTTATGGCGATGTGATGGAAGGTGTATCTGTACTGTTGCCTGTGGGCAACCCCTTGTCAAAATTGATCAAAATTTTCAATAAAAATTTCACAAAATTTGTAAGATTGTTTCACCGTTATACAAAGGAAGTGAGCGACTGTATCTCTAAGATTGTCCGGTCCAAAATTTCAATTTTAAAAGGAAAAATAACGCCAATATTTAAATATCAACAAACATTTTTGACCAATGTTGTCATTGGGGTGTGCCGTGTACAACGGCAGTCAAATACCTCCATGACAAAATTGGTCAAAATTGTTGATTAAAAATCCACAAAACATCTCCGTTTTGGATTTCTAACATCCCTGAGATGGATCGACTGACAAAAATCACAATTTTTGTCAACAACCATATTTCTAAATTTGTAAAAATAACCTTGCAATCAACTTGTTGCCATGACATCCTTGTCAACAATGCAGTCAAGTCAATGCAATGCGTTCAAACTTCAACGCTCACAAAATTATTCCTTTCCAAAAATTCCTCCAAATTCTGACATTTTGATGTCATGTAGACATACACTTCATGTTGGTGTATTTTATCTACTTGGAAAATACTTTGATTTGGTCACTGCCTCTCTCTACAACACCAATTTTATCACCCATGACTGCAATGTACATAAGGTATCTCACATTACCTTCCAACAGATCACAGATCCACTTTCCATCACATCGATATTTTAGGATTCCATCAGAGTTGTAACAAACATAAACATTATCATCTTCATCCACAGCAATGGATCCGTATCCCACAATGCTCCACTCTGATAGCTGACTTTGTCCGAATTGATGTAAAAAATTCAGGTCGCTGTCAAAACACTTGATGCATCGATTGCCACCGTCATAAACCATGATGACATTGTTGCTGTTTACAACCACAGACACCGGCCACTTGAATTGTCCTTGGCCTCTAATTTGACCATTGACTTCTGCTAGATATTCTCCACCTTGAGTGTACTTGACCAGTCTATCATCTCTGTCCTCAGAGCTCACACTGGTGTCCGGACAGGTCAAACTCAAAGTGACCAAAACAAAGTCATCCATCAGAGCTATGTCCCAGACTTCTTTGGTGTTTTCAGGTAGAGTAATTATTTGGATAATTTTACCATTTTCATCACAAACAACAATTTGTTTATTTTCATCATCAAGTATGAAATAGTGGTTGAAATGTGAGATGGCTACACTCACTGGCCGGAATGGCTTTGCAAACTGACCATCAAAGCTTCCTATGACTTTGTCACAGGTATAATCTTTGTTCAATATCTGTACAATATTGTTACCACTGTCACACACCACAAGTTTATCACGGTGGAAGGCTAAACCTCTTGGACTCTTGAACTTTTGTCCTTGGTCTTGATGTTGACCATTAACCAATGTCACTGACCAGTTACCTGAAAGGTCAAAGGTCAAATCTGTGAAAATTATTGAATGCATTGTTGCACAGCTTACTTTTTGTTCTGCTGTAAAAAGAAACACTTTAATTCAAATAATTTTTTCACTGCAACAGAAGTTTTTTAAATTCACATAAATTCTTTGAAGTATAATGTTATTTTTTGAAAACTTCTCCCTCAATTATTGGTCATTTTGTGGATTTACCATGGTAACATTTTTAACAGAAATAGGCAAAGTCAGTATTTTTGTCATACATTTTTCATTTATTATACAAAATTTCCAATTCTTCCAATTTCGCACATTTATTTTAAAGATGTTGCTATAATGTACCAAAATACGAAGTCTTTCACTTATTACTAGTAACCATGGCAACATGTTTTTGAGACAATTGCTCAAAATATTAATTTTCCTGTAACTTTTGTATGTAGTAGGTCCAAATTTTTTTTTGCAAAAGATCACAGATTGTCATAAGCTTGTTTAATTTGTATTAATGCATTAGTATTGTCATGCATAACAAGTAACCATGGCAACATACATGTTCAAAAATTGCTTTTCTTCATATTCTGTTTTGCTTTTGAAGTAAAATTAAAATTGTTTCGCAAAAGTTGTAAGACTGTAAAAGCTTGCTCAGTGGTGCAGTACATTGACACATTATAACAATGGATTTTTTTTCATTTGCTCAAAATTACTATTTCCTAATAGCTAATGTTTGTAGTTGAGAAATTGAAAATCTCTAGTAAATATTGACATACTGTAGTTCACTTTTGTCATAATTTTTTAATTTCTTACATTGAATTTCAAAATTTTACAATATAGCACATTTGTTAATCTTTAAGATGTATTTATTATTTTTTTGTACCAAATTTGAATTCATATACTTATTACTGTAACCATGGCAACGTTTTCTTGATAACTATGCCCACAATATTTATTTTTCTGTAACCTTTGTATTTCATGCAGTAGATCCAAATTGTTTTTGCAAAATTTCACAGTTGGACATTAGGTTGTTTGTTATACATTAATGCATTAGTACAGTCATGCATAACAAGTAACCATGGCAACATAAATGGTCAAAATGTGCTTTTCTTAATAACCCTTTTATGCTGTTGAATTAAAATGAAAAAAATCTTTTGTAAAAGTTGTAAGTAAGCTTGCTCATGGTGTAGGAATATATTACCACACTAGAGTATTATTAGTTACCATGGCAACAGATTTTATTCCATTTGCTGAAAATTATCATTGCCGTATAATGTGTTTTTTTAGTTGAAATAGAAATTCTCTTGGAAATATTCACTGACACGTAATGTAAACTTTTTCAATGATATGCCAATGAATTGAAACACTCATACAATGTTTGGCTGGTATTCCTGGCAATATTCTTTAATTATTGCTCAAAATTTTTTACTTTGTCAACAAATTTTGAATTTGTGAACATTTTTAACGAAAATTCTGTAGTGTTCTGCATTTTTGTGAGTGTAAATATAGGACTGAACTAAACTTTATGTTTGTGTACCAATACATTAATACACTTGTGTGCTACTGGTAACCATAGCAACAGTTTTATTCTATTTGTTTAAAATTTCATCATGACACTTTCTCAGTTAAAGTAAAATGAAAATTCTCAAGTATGAATAGTTCTTAAACTGTTGTCAAATTCCAAATGATAACTTAATGAATTGATAGAGTCTTGGAATGTCTGTTTTCCATGGCAACAGTTTCATAATTGTAACTCAAAAATTCTTATTACCTTTTCATAACTTTTGGTGTTCCACCAGATGTTTGTGAGCTGAAGTCATTTTTTAATTTTCTAGTCATTTTGAACATAACTAAACATGAATATAGTTTTACTATTAGACAGTAGTAATGTTATCTCAGTTCCGGGATCATTTACATATTCCTATAACTTTGGTAGAACACACACAAATATTGCATGGCATTCCATAATGTGATTTTCTTCCAATTTAATGGTTACACAGATTTCAATTTTTTGAGATATCTGCAGTCTGGCACAGCATCACAATTATAGAGATCATTTAAATAATATGTGAAGACAGGCTCTTGGTAAGTAACTGTTCTTCCGAAATCAATCAGTGATTTTGCAATATTTGACCTTCACACCATTTTATACCTATGTCCACATTTCTCCATTCCGGTGACATTTATTGTAAAATATCAGCCATCATATTATATGATAAACATCTAGTTTCTGTTACCCAAACTGCACTTTTGGCTCTCATACGGCCAACCCCACAGTCTTAGGAAATCCCATTCAAACATTACTGAGCAAGATGTGCATTACCGACAAGAGCAATGCATCCTGGGAAGAACTGATCCATGACGTAATTATTATGTTTTTAGACAAAGTCATGTAAAATATAGCTTAAGCATGTTCAAGGTTATGCTAAAGTGGCTTTTGAAGTCCAGCCTTTGTAATTAAGTGTGAACTATGAATTTTATATCATGGGTCCGTTGTATTCTACTTGTCTATAAACTGATCCAAGACATACAAGACATGGTTTATGCTCATATAAAAAAAAGGACTTCAAAAGCTACTTCTACGTAACCTTGAAGTTTTATTTTTTCTGTGACTTTGCGTTAAAACGTGAAAATTACAACATAGATCAGTTACTCCCAGGATGCATGGCTCCAGTCCGTATTACACCATCTTGCTCAGAAATTTTTGAATGGGATTTCCCCATACTGTATTGGGACAGCCAGATGAGAGTCCAGAAGTGCAGTCTGACCCCCTAGGTAACCTAGACTAGATAAATGTCGAGATAACAATATACCAGTACAATAAATGTTTTCAACTTTTGAGTGTTCCTGAGCTACATTTGCAAAAAACAAAATGGCTGCCACTCTCTGCCTAGATCTATAAATCTGCACTGTGTGAAGACAGTACAAACCCTTGAATGTTCTCAATGTCAGTATTTTATGAATTAATGTAGATTAATGTCATATGGAAAGATTAAGCTCATGCATTCCTAGCTTTGGCAGTTTAGATTCCTAATTTTTAACATGTTGTTTTCTTATATTCTACCAGCAATAACTGAATTAAATGGTGAACGTATACAAGATGTCGAAGAGTGATCACTGCAGTGTGTGCAATGAGGTCAAAGTTCAGAGGTGAGAGTTTGGCAAACACTCTCCTAGTTCAGTCAATTGTCCTTAGGTAGTGGTGTTTGTATCCAACACGGTTCAATGTGAACCACGAGGGGCAGTGATTGAGTGTTCATATGCTTCAACATAAAGTAAATTGTAGCAGCTTGTGTTTTGAAGTGTAAGAGAACACATGATACAAACAGGGCAATTCCCTCAGATTCAACTCTGGACCTGTCTCTGTTAAATCCACAGAACCTCATCATTGATTTGTATTTTAATCATGGTGATAACTGCTCCAGAATTCAGGCATTCCTATTGTAACCTTAAAATCGCTGTGAAGTCACCTAACAGTAACTCTTGTAAGAAAGCTACTCTGTGTTTTCAAATCTGTAGTGAAAGGCAAACTAAGCCATATATGATTGGATGCATCATGGAATTTTGATAAACCACGATATAGTCCACATTTATAAAATGTGCACTCTGACCTCAGGTCTGTCCCAGAATGCATCAATTCTGATAAAATGGGTTTTAACAAAACTCTTCCTACAGCTGATTACTGTTCATGACAGAGACAGGATTACTTGATCAACAAGGCAGATATTTATGAAATTCAACACATGGTAGACTGTGTTCCCATGTGATCAGAATTGAAACGTAATAATGATTACTTTCCTGCAGTCAGTGTGTTCATTACAGCTGTATTGGATGGACTCAAAGTGACTTTCTTGTCGGTCTGTTACACCCTGACAAAATGATCCTTTGTCAAAGACAAAGGTCTGTCAATAGTTGTTGTTGTCCATGAAATCAAATCACAACTGTCTCTGATAACTAGTGAATTGCTGGTAACCATGGTGTTTACAAATTTATGTAAACAACTGATACATACAATCAGCTCTCTGAATGGTGTAACAAATCCTAAAGAAGTCACAAATACAACACCTTCAATGAAAGCGGCCACTCTGATCACAGATCTATCCATAAGTGCATCAATTCTGATAAAACAAGGTACCAGGTACTATGTATTACTTCTTTACATTTTTTCTTTCAGATTTTCGCTGACACAGAATACCACTGTACAGTAAAAGTCTGCAAGACTTCAAATTACATTGTTCTGTGATGTTAAAAGTTCAAACGTGAGTGAGTATATCAAAATTTGGATTTTCATAAGTATAATTGCCATTCCTGGCTTGAATGCAGGTATGGCATGACATCAATGACCTAAAAAGGTTAATGTGAACTGTAGTCAACAATCTAATTGCCAATACATAGTTTATGTCCTTGCCTTTGTGTAGGACGAAGGAGTACTTGTAGCTAGTGTCAGTTCAAGTTGTACGTCATAGTTATTGATGTACTGAACACAGAAGTAGGAAAACTCTCATAATATCAGGATCTGATACGAATTAATTCATAGATGCTTTTCTTTATTGAATGGATACACATTTGTGAGGAATTTTTCCAAGGGAATTGATGACAGTTTTATGTTTCTGTTGTTTTACAGATTGTGACACAGTTGGCTGATATAATGTAAAAGTTTCCAGGACTTCAAAGGATGATTTCCTGAGTACCTCATTGTGTCAAAGTCAGAGGTGAGTGAATCAAACACACTTTGTTTTTACAGTAAGTAGATTTTCCCATCATGCAACTGCAAACATGTTAGGGAGTGCTTTGTAGGTCTTAGAAGAAGATAATGTAAGGTACAACCTGAAAGGCCATATATAGCAGCAAACTGAGAGTCTATTATCTGGGACACTGTACTTTTCAAATGAATTGATACTTTTGCAGTGTAAGGCACTGTGGCTGGTATGACCCCCTGGGGAAGGGGCATTCTGAATATTTTTGTGTTTGGGGGTATGCCACTTACCTGGAAAATATCTAACCATGAATTAAAAAAATATACCGTACTCGTCCGAGTATAAGCCCCTGCTCGTGTATAAGCCCCCCTACTGATTTTAGAGGATTTTAGAAAATGCATTACATCCATGTATAAGCCCCTACCCTAGTGTAACTCAAATACAGAAAGGTTAGGAGAGTATATTTGGTGATTTAACTTGGTAAAATTAATTTTAGATAATAAAGAAACCATTAAAAGATATTAAAACAATGGGAAACGAGTTCCCTTGACAATATCGTAAGGAAAATGACACGTTTTTCCAGTACTATCTTGATTCTTTGACCCTACTCACCCCCGTCGCCTAAATAGAATAGCCTCACTCACGTCCGCCATTGTTTATTTTCATTCACGGCCACGATGTTTTCATGCTTTGAACATGCAGTTTCTTTTGTTTGAAGCAATTATCCATTCATTTGTGAAGACTGTTCATGGTGACTATTACAATTTTCACTGCTATGTTGTTTTCACAAGATGTAGACAGTTTGATATTGGAATATTGAGTTGCCTTTCCATGTGGGCAGTGCATGCCTGTTCACATTACTGTTGATCAGCAGCATACATGACATCTTTGTTTCAAGTTTTGGTTTTTTTTCGACGCTGAAATTTCACCAAAATGTCACTTCTGTATTCAGAGATTATACAATCAATTTCTTTGGATGTGTAAGTCGATTTTGAAAGCGATAGAAAGATCGAGTGGTGTTGAAAAAAATCGTGCATAAAATTAGCATAAATTAAGCGTCCATGCCAGATAACATGGGGTTGCTCGAGTATAAGCCCCTCCCCTAGTTTTACCGCTGTTTAGTGTTGCTGAACCGGGGGCTTATACTCGGACGAGTACAGTATGACCCATTGTTAGGGATATTCTTGACAAAGTAGGGGAATTTTTCGAAATTATTTTACTGCATTTTAAGATCCCCTTTGTTACTGACCCAGAATAATGGATTTCTGGATGAAGAGTGACCCATGTTTAGGGAATTTTTTTGAAAAATAGTGTTCCATTCAGACGGCACATACCCATACACATTTTCATGAGAGTGTGAAATAATAAGGAAGTCATTACAGTGTTCATTCTAGGATGTAAAAACAAGGGGCCACTGTGGGCCCTACTCCTGTCCCAAGGGGGCCATTCTAGAAATTCGGGGGCCATCATCATCATACACGTAAAACCCTTGAATTTTCTGCAGAAAATACTATAGAATAGTCTATTAAGAAAAGGAGAATTGGGTGATTATGGCTTTGCTATAATCATTGTTAACGTCTGGAGGGACACAGGGAAAAGGGTTTAGACCTTGCCATGTACGGGTCATCATGCGTCACTACTCCTACTGCTTGCTGGATGCACTTGAGACGTAACCTTATCTACCAACCGCCTTCAAATTTACCGTTATCTAAACAACTTGCGTCACCCTTGCCACGTCATTATCCATGCGCATATCAGTGTGATCAAAGCTACAGATCGTCCATTTCAACTTCTGCCACGCTCAAGTTCACACCACAAATTTCACCATGCCAAAAACGAAGAAAAGCAGGGGCCGCGCACTGGCGGCCACCCGTACATCGGCGAGGGCGAAGAGACGCCCAGCGCACCTCGACAAATACCTACATGTAGTACCCCAGTCAGTACCGACGGAAACCACACCAACCAACCCTGCCAGCGGCGTGCCGACAACCGCCACAGCGGCAGCCGATCCACATCGCCAAACTAATAGAAACCGGCATCGCAAGCGCCATTGATTTAATCCGACGGGAACTACGGCAGCAAACTACCAACACTACAGCACCGGCGCCTATCCCGACGCCCAACCTGCAAGTCCAGCCAACTGATACAGTCGTTGGTGCACTATCACCTGCTTCACTCATCGCCGCAGGACCGACGACGCTCGCCGCTCCGTCCAGCTCGCTTCTTACTCAAGCCCACCCAAGTAATCATCTCGCTAATCATAATGGATATCAACCTGCTTTGAAGTGTGGATTCGTGTACCACAGCTGCCCCACCCGACTCGACCACCAGTGGTGGCGCTGCGCACATCCGGGACCACCCATCCGATGGCGGCGCACCTCATAACAACAACCCGGACAATATGGCTGCGCCCTACGCTCAACCCGCCCAGCCAGCTGGTCAAAATGCACCGCCATGGCACCCACCACCTAGAGCCGGGCCAACAGGCAAATCTTCTGCAGCAATACCCCCAGCCGACCTGCTACTTCCATTGTGTGTAACGTCGATCAATCAACACTCAACGCCTTGGTTAACCTCGGTAAGTTCATCGAATTTGGTGACTTGCACCCGGATGCCCTAGCTCCCAACTCAACCCAGGCTACCAAGACACAAGTAGCTTTCGATCCAGACAACCGTGGCGTAGCCACATTCATAACCGAGGTGAAGCGGAAAACTACCATCGACGACTTTGACACCTGGTTACAGTGCTTCCTCGTCTTTTTCTCATATCGAACATTCTACTGCCCACATTTGGTGATCTCCATGGCCACCTACCTTTGTTTCATCGCCTCCAAAACTGCTGCCTACAAGCCGGAGGCCTGGCTCGCGTACGACAAATTCTTCCGCCTGTACGCTGCCCGCTACCCAGACAGGGCCAACTGGAGCAAGCCAAACCCAGACCTCAATTTCCAGCACTTCCTCAACCAGCCACACCTCCTGCGCCCTTCCTGCTTCGCCTGTGGCCAACATGGTCATGTGAAGACCGACTGCCCAAATCTACGCAGCAGCGACACCAACCCATACGACTGAGAGAGCCCAGCAAACAAGAAACAGTACGACGAACCTCAGGTATGTCGATATTTCAACCGAGGCTCATGCAAGACCCCCTGCCAATATGGCAGGCTACACAAGTGCTCCGTGTGTAACGCGACCGACCATAATACTTTGCAACACCACCAAGGCACCAAACAAGAGACCCCCCAGCCCTTTCGAGGGAGCGATCATCCACGCAGCGACAATCGCAATGCTACAGCCTACGACACCAATCAACCTCAGTAAGCTTCAGCTGCCCTGCACGACCACCCGCATAAACAATTCACAGCCAGCCTCATCCACGACCTCACCCATGGTGCCGACATTGGCTCCAGTGGAAACCAAACACAGTGCTATACTCGCAACGCCAGTCAGCAACGATCAACCCGGATGCCGTCTCCACCGCAATAACAAACGAACTGCACCTAGCTGGGCCACACAATTGGCCCATTCGCCGTGCCACCTCTGCCGTTGGATGGCAAGACAATGGAAAGAGAAGAGATGTACCCAACATTAATCGCCTGTTCAATTTGGGGACACGGCTTCCGCGGTGGTGCCGCCACAACCACCGCCGAAGCCGGCTTACCTGGCTGGCTCATAAAGACACTGGGCAGATGGAGGAGTGACGCGTACCAGATCTACATCAAGACAACAGGAGACCCTCGACGTAGTACCGAAGGTATATACTCGCAACTTGCCAACAATATGACGTAGGACTCCGTTCTCTGTGGACAATGCCAATGATGTAATGGCGCTACATGAACTATAGAGACATATGAAACGTTAGGAAAAATGAACATATACTATGAGAAATCTCCCAATGGTGCATGGTCACCATGGGGGGGGGGGGCTGCTTTACTGCCACTCCGCAGTCATGCATGCAAATACTTGTCTCCGTGTCGTTCCTTTGCGTTAATGGGTGATTGTGGCTTTGCTATAATCATTGTTAACGTCTGGAGGGACACGGGGTAAAGGGTTTAGACCTTGCCATGTACGGGTCAGCATGCGTCACTACTCCTACTGCTTGCTGGATGCACTTGAGACGTAACCTTATCTACCAACCGCCTTCAAATTTACCGTTATCTAAACAACTTGCGTCACCCTTGCCA
>LD352124.1:42500-59520 GCA_001465055.1 Ptychodera flava | reverse complement strand
GATTTTAAATAATTGAATTAATTAGGAAATCATCAAAGCCAAAATAATCTTAGTGTGGAATTATCAGAAAGTTCAACTTTTTTTGACAGTTCATAGTGAAATGCTTAAACATCTTGGAGGATTAAAATATGTAAAGGCAACTTTCCTGAATCTCAACTTTGATATATTCCGAACCGTCATTTATTGTGCCCTGTATGTTATCTAAAAGAAATTGCTCATAATAATTTGTCATGATAGGGTGGTCAAATAAATAGAGATAGAGAAAGTTCTCATTTCCATTTATGGTTGACTTGGTAAGGATAAAATAAAATTACTTTTTGAGGAAAAAAATAGAGTGGTCAATTAAAAGAGTGGTCAAAGTGATAGGGTTTTTATGGTAAAGCTGGGCTGTGAAGATTCCTCATGTGCTATTTATAGCAATTATGCAACCTGTGTAAACAGTGCAATGAAAGTGTTACATGATTCTTATAATGCTTTTGATTACCTTGAACATCTTAAGTTTCAAACATTTGTCTCTTCAGTGTGCTTTCTCTGAGTACGTACAGTCTCAACTTATTCAACAGAACTTACTTACTTTACAATGTTAATTTGAAAGTTAAAATGTGCTTGGTTAATAGGATGAAAATACTGATATTAAAAGATAACCAGCTCAAGATTCTTTATAACCTGACAGATATGCTGTTTTTTTATGACGTAAATCTTGATTTAAGCAAGTCTTGTTTACTTTAATTAGAATGTAATTAACTCTCATTTATTAGCTACTATAGACTAATATAGTCTATAGAAGCTATTGGGATGGGTATCCTTCCGGCGTCCACCGTCAGTCTGTATGTATGTATGTATGTATGTCCGTTTGTGAGGCGTCCGTCCACTCAAATATCTTGAGAACGCAGTATTTACTGATTTGATATTTGTTGTGTGGATAAAATATGATTTTGAGAAACTATTTTTTTTAATTTTTTGATATTGTTGAAAATATGCAAATTAGCGCCAAAAAAGGCGTTTTTGGTATAAAATCTTCTTCTTCATAACCGGTGGCCAGACAGCTTTGTTATGTGGTATACAGGTCCCTAGGGATAACCCAACTTAGATTTGTTAAAACTGTGATGAAATATGCAAATGTGTATTTTTACGGAATTTTTTTCCATTTTTGGTCAGGCCATCCTGAAATGAGCTATTAAAGATATCCACCTTCTTCATCAACACATGTGTCACAAAAGGTTATTCTCTACATAACACAGCAGAGCTCTGTCAACTGTTGAGTCGCTTGTTTTTTCAAAACAGCTGGTCAGACAGCTTTAATATGTGGTTTACAAGTCCGTAGGATGACCTTAGTGAGATAATTTCATACAGTCAGGAAATACTTAATTTTGTATCCATGTCTATAGTAGCTTCAGGGACTTTGGCCCTATGTTTACAGATATCATGTCAGCAAGTCATCTATCGGGTGTGACACCTGGTCAAGATATGTTGAAAAAAGAAGGGTGAAATTTTACGAGAAGATTTCATGAGGTGCTCTCAGAGAATCTCTTGCACCTCTCTTACTTTAAAAAGTGATGCGCATCCATATAATCCTACGCCAAACAACTGTTCTTATAGTTTGCCAATCAACAACAACAACAAGGTTTTTTTCGGCCTTTGTTTAATTACATAGTATATGAAAACCTACATGAGAATACTCAGAGGAAAGTCTGTAATTTTACAGGGAACTTTATCTAATATTGTCAAGGTGCAATGTCAAAATGAAAAGTTCATATGTACAAATGTAAGATTAACACGACTGGAACTAATTTGGGAAAATTGGATCTTTATATATTTCGAATTTTTCAAAAAATGTTAGGTGTCCTATAGCTGAATGTTGCAATATTACAAGTAACTCATAAAAACTAGTGTATAACGTAATGCAAGTTCGTAGTAAAAATGAAACCTTTAATGGTTTGCATTATGACATACATGTCCACTAACTTTTCATTTTCATTTTTTGAGAATTTTGCAAGAATGAAATGTATCATAGAAATAATGTTTATGACTAAATGAATAAATTTATAGTATGTCTTTGTTAGCTGTGCTTGTAACATATGACATTTGCAAATTGTTAAATTTGCACTAATTTTAGTAACCATGCTTTACAAACCATAGACCATCACAAATGTCGATAAAAGTATAGTGCTGATATGAATCTTATAAGCTGAGCATTATTAAGACAAGAAATTCAAATACAATTGCTAAAATAAGTTTTGAAATTAGAGTAAAGTTAAAATTTTGTTTCAGTAAATATTGGGTGTTTGGCTGTAAGATGAACATTACACACAGTGACTTCTACTTGTAGTGCTCTAAATTATATGATCACAACGATGACTTGAAAGCACATAAAAAAGGACAGTAGTCTAGGTTCAAGGATTTTAAGAGTAGAAACACTTAATTGACAACATGGACTTCACTTTTTGAATGAGAATGGTACAGCCTATTGCATCAGACAGCTGCACTGAATGTGAAAATGTTGGTGACAGTCTGATAATGGGACTTGTGGATTTCTTGATACCTTGTAAATTTGTATTGAGTCAGAAATTAGTCATGTAAATCGTATGTCATATTGCTCCGTACCTTCTGAATAAATTGAAACACTTCAATGGCATTGCACACATCAATTTCTCAAAATTTTCGAGGCGAGAGGGGGACACTCTCGTGCTCTCCCCACTGACATAGCGTGGTCCCTAGATATATATTAATGTGCATTTGGAATAAATGAAAATGGCTAGGTGCACCAAACCCTCGAAAGTGACGGCCGTTTTACAGTATGTAATTTTCATTTCGCCGAAATTGTCTTCTAGTGTCAAATGGGGCGAGTGATCATGACGGCGACACGGACATCGAGTATATGGCGGCCGTGCTTTCTCTAATTGTGCTCCAAAACTGTGGAATGACTTACCACAAGAAATTCGTCAATCATCAAGTCTGGAAACATTCAAAAACAAATTGGAGACCCATCTCTTCAAGCTAGCTTACTGTGCGGACCAATTCTTCTAAGCGCCATTGAACAGATATTTTTTCTTGGATTCTGGCGATATATAAATTTGTTTGATTGATTGATTGATTGATTGATTGATTGATTGATTTGGTGGAAGAGTATCAGCATCCAAGACGATCGTCTGCCCCAAATAGAGAAATCGGAATCAATTTTTCCTTAGTATCACACAAAAAATATCTTCAGACATTTAGGCCTATACTATGCTAAACTCCATGGTGTTCACATACTTGTGACAGTACATCAACCGCGCAACGGATATCCGTGGCGGGGTTGACCTTTTGATGACCCGCATAGACGCACGCTACCCCGTCACAGATAGCTTCGTTTCCACAGCTATCTCTTTTTGAACTCTCAAAATGCACTGGACCTGAGAAAGAAATCTAACTTCACAGGAATGATTTCAACAAAGTGTTCCTACCCTTTCACCTTCAGTCTGAACAAAGCCATGTTCATTGTCTCGCTGGGTCACATTCGCAGCATACTTCATTTTGATATTATTTGACAGAGAGAAGAACTTCCATGATACTTTGAACATCTTCCCAATCTGCAAAGGGGAACTGCCAACACTCAGCATGCATATATATAAACAAGCATTGTAAAGCTGATGCTCAGAGTTTAGAGATATGCTTAAAATTATTTTGTTACTACAAATGTTTTAAGCACTTGAAGATATACCCTCTGTTTTCTCTCAACTGCGCAATTGCGCAAATCGCTCATTTTGAGCCATTGTCCACAGTCACCTGTGGTCTATTCGGCTCTGCGTCTATTCGCCCTATAGACGTGTGTACATATACCTGAGAAGAAGACATACGTCTATAGGGCGCATCGACGCAGAGCCGAATAGACCACAGGTGACTGTACATTGGCTGCCCCTGAAAAAGTCACTGACAGCGCGGAAATTGCACACAAAAACACAGCACGCAAAGACGTCCATGAGGGTGACCAATGCGCATAGTGTACTACGTAAGTGACCTGTGAATTTGCTGTTTTTTCTAGTCATAATGTTCCTTCGGAAAACACAAAATATCGCCTGTCACTTGGCTTTGGTGACGTGCATGACGTGAAGTGTGTACGCATCGAAAAGAACAGCCAACGACGTAGTTGCTGTTCAGTCTCAATGGATGCTAGTGCAGTGCTCATGTTTTAATAGCGGTAAAGTTTTAAAGCAGAACTTGAAATATTATGGAAAATTCCAGCTTCGTGCAGGCACGCTGCAGTGACGATCGATCTCGATCGCAATGAAACACAATAGTTTGATCACCTCATATTTACATTGATTTAAACCCCAAAATTCGGACCAAATCGTGTCCAAGGGAACAAACTACGTCAAATTCTGAATCGGAGAAAGCTTTGGGTTAAAAAATGACAAATCGACAGAGAAGATGGAAAGCAGCCTATCACATCACAAGCTGACAAACATCATAATGCTGATATAGTACGGATGTTGCATGCAACATAGACAACGCAACTGAACTAGGCAACGATCATAATGATATTGGGGAAGCACTTCCTAGGAACTTCAAAGTTAAATCTGCATCAACACTGCCCCCTAAAATGTCAAGTCTGCCCCCTGATTTTGATGATAGGGCACAACGTGCCACTTTCAATGAACATGCAGAGAAAACACTAACAATGTGCTTTTTATAGCACCATAAAGTGTTAAAATATACGATAGATAGCTAGATAGATATATAGATAGACAGACAGACAGATAGATAGATAGATAGATAGATAGATAGATATATAGATAGATAGATAGATAGATAGATAGGTATAGGTAGGTAGACAGACAGACAGACAGACAGACAGACAGACAGATAGATAGATAGATAGATAGATAGATAGATAGATAGATAGATAGATAGATAGATAGATAGATAGGTAGATAGATAGATAGATAGGTATAGGTAGATAGATAAACTGTGAAAGTGATTCAGAATGCATTTGATTTGCAAATTGTGACAATAAGACTGCGTTCACGAATAACGTTTAGGGGGGAGGGCAGGAGGAATCGCGATTGAAATCTTATTTTTCTTCAGACCCCCCCCTAAGTACCCTAAAAAATTATCAAATGCCCCCCCCCTCTATATGGTCAAATATTTTTCAAGTCCCCCCTGAACTATCACAGGCCCGCGTATTTTTCAATGATGTTGGCGCAGAAAAAATAAACACGTAATGCACTGTTCCGCTCACAGGTGTTTATTAGCAATTTGTATAGTCATATATCAAAGGCAAGTTCTTTAAATGCCTCAGTGATGTTTTTAATTTATTGGTCTAAAAGCTAACTTGAGTTAATCCAACTCTGGCCAGTTCAATTGCTCCTGCCGAAGAGCACACAAAATGACAATCATGAGAGAGAAGGCAAATTGTGAATTCTGGCCATATTGTAAAAAACTGAGCACAGTGACCAACCAAAAATTTGTTTCAAAAGTAGAAGATATATAAGAATTAGACGCATGGTTTATTGAGCTCAATATACAAGAATGACAATAGCTATACTATATTCATTTAAACAGAATGTCAGACAAAAGAAACTGCCTCTTTCTGATAACTGACGTCGTCGCTGTACATGAGAGGTTGTAACATTAATCGCCTCACTGGTTTGTCCCAGTTTTCAAGAGTTGGGGAAAATGTTGGTCTACGTGCGAAAAGTAACCAGACGCCATTAATCGAGATTTGCAATGATTGATGAAGCATGTTCTTTTTTGCGGGACAAAATCTTCCATTGCAACCTTAAAAAATGGAATTGCTCTGAGTGTGACATCAACGAACTACATCCCGATTCCCGGAGACCCCGGCCTGGCAAGCGGCAATAGGTGAAACCTGGAATACAAATGATACACGATTCAAACGAGACAGTGTAGACCTACACGGCATCTGTTCCATCTTCGCTTGCCAAGGTCTCCTGTCGGGACAGCTGGATGCTCCTCGAAATGGGATAGTTTAGTGGGAGACATACAGTAGTCCAAGTAGCGGGCCCGTGCGAACGGACGATGCATCTATCCAAGATACAAACGATAGACTGTGATAGAACGACGCGAATATTTCTGTGCACGCGTTTGTGAGGGAAATGGTATACATGTATGCACCCCGGTTTTCACCTCATGACATAAAGACTTTCGATTAAGGAAACGAAGATAACTGTAGACTTTTTTGACCCCATAATAACAAGATGCTCCAAAGTAACCCGCTCACCAAAATGGCTCCCGATTATGTAACACAGTTTGTGATGAAAAGGAGTGGACGTGAGGTCACTACAAAAATATATTTTTCCTTATCCCCGCTTTTTATTTCATGCGATAATAATAAAATAATTTTATTTCGGTAGTGCATGCACATCCTTTGTACATTGGTTTTTAAGCCGTTTCTTTTTCACCGTACCTCAGGTTGACTTCTAACCGTGGGATTTATGCGTTTGATGAGATGTAGACATTTTACCCATGTTGTACAGCACGATCTTTGACCCAACCTTAATTGACACGTTGACCTTTCGTCGTGTAGAAAATGTATAGTTTTGACAAAAAACAGTAGAATGTACCTACAGCTAGAGAACAAAGCAAACGGGTTGTTGTTCTTGTGTGTCGTATTTGCTAATAAAGATACAGAACACGTAATCGTTGTTGCTGCTATTATTTCAACTATAACCTTATTTATAATATTAGTTGAACACCGTAATAATTTAGCTTTCGCTGCGTGAAGAACAAAGCGAGCATTGAGTATAGGGCCGAACGTTAACTCATTAATGATCTGATGCTATCTAGATTGTCAGAATGCCAAAGATAGCTCGACTGTATCAATTGGACACGGAATCAGAACACCCGGTGAATAAAGAGCGTTACTTCATCTGTACACTGTCAGGCCACATAGTATTATTCTGATCTTTATGTTTGCTTATCGCGAATTTGTCTAAAAACAACGATTCAATTGAATGAATTCTTACAAAGGTCAAGTATATGAGGAAATACGAATAAACACAAGAATGTGCATAATTTAAAGGACAATGAGCTTCTGACTTGTCAAATACATCATCTGTAATAGTTCAAAACCACGTGAGACATTTCCATGATTTTAAAATAAAGTGTAAAAGTTTACGCCACCCTTTAGCCTACAAATGAAATCATCAACCTGCTTCAAAGAGATGAAATATCTTTTCCGACAATACTGTTTCATGCCAATAAAATAACCTCGAGGGGAAATTTCTGATTCGGTTTAAATTTGCATTAAACGTTTGCTTTGTGTTTAAAAGTACCATAAAGGTTACAGCTACATGCAAAGGACGTGTGTAAGAAACAAAAGACAATTTTAAGAAGTAGGGTTTTGGTCGCTGCGGCTACCGCTGTACCACTTGTATTAAGGTACCCAACGCCTCGAAAAGAGATGGAAGGGAAGTTGTCATGTCCGTCCAGGGTTGGGGTAGGTTTGTCTTGGTCTCAGCACAGGTTTCTTGTTGCTATCGTTAGTTTTAAACATAGGAGTATGATATATATTGCCAATAAGGATTTATAGTATCAACCTTAAAAGTCTCTTGGTCTTGTAGCTGGTTCTCTGAAGGTTTTTTGTTGTTCTCTTACTGTACCATAGACCCTAGTTTTCTCTACAGGCTAATGCTGCATGCATAGTGTGATAATTGTGATAATCTTACGCTATTTTATCATGAGTGTGATTGCCCAATGGCCAAAGCAGGCAAGTGTAAGTTACTTCGAGGGCTGGATGAAAAGTGTTGAGCCTAACTTTAAAGGAACGATGCCAGATCACTTTTTTAAGTTTTTATTTCATCTATTGTTCTGTGGACGCTTTGAAAACAACATCGAAGCAGTTTTGGCATAAAAAATCAACTTAAAATGGAAAAAATGAGAGAATTTCACCAACAAGGTGATGCAACAAGTATTCACAAAACGTAATATGTTGGAACAGAGCTTTCATTTACACCATGGTTGTTGAAAGCTCCAGATTTTCGGGAGCATTCGTTGACGCTGTTACCGTACACCACTCATATTGGATTATGAATGCCCAGGGAGATAGGGGGTATTTATAGGCTCCCCCTGCCTTTAACTCTCCGGATGTTCGTACTCAGAGGCATGTAATAAATGCTACGCAGGCTCTGTGTCTTTAAATGTTCGCGTATATAGGCCTACTTCGAGCTGTAACGTGACTTGGCAGCCGTGGAAAATGTTGATTCTTTAATCTACAAAAATCTTCCTTTCAAGAACTGGCAGACAATTTTAAAGCTGAAATTTTGCTCACATCATCACTTGTCTAAGAACTTGCAAGATTACTAATGGCATTTCAACCGGCCATGCAGTTTTGCGGCCATATTGGAAACTGCGAAAAACACCTACGATGACCATGAAGTAATATTATATTTAAAAAAAGACATTCTCTCCAAAGGAAACACACTGTTCGACCTAGTATGTGACTAGTATATTGACTCATATGAGATCAAAATTTTGAACCCAATATTTTAATGACTTTATATATAATATTTGACCAACTGTCATGTATCTCAACAACCACATGGGCGAGAGGTTCAGTTTGTGTTGAATATTGATCACCATGAGACAATGCTTTGTCAAGCATTTCGAGATGACCTTTCGAACTTTAACCAACTTTTCAAGATGTCAGCAACTGCCACAAGTACAGCTGTGGTATTACGTGGAATGAGGCGCGTTGTTTCTTTTATAATTGACATACCTCAATAATTATGTACATACTTAATTTAAGGCTAAGCAATACTGAGAGAGGCCGTTTTCCGTTGGAAACTGATCAGTATATTATGTCTGAATTTGTTCAACAAATTTTGGCATGACATTTGGTGACTTTGCAACTTCAACTTACACACCTTGTATATTTTCGTTTTTAAACAAACCATTATGCCACCAATAGTTATGCTGCTAGCACTTCATTTTACTGCTTTGCACTTTGGCTGTCAATTGCTCGGGCCCAATCAATGCTGCTTGCAGCTCCAACGTCTTCCTGCTTCTTTTCAGGCATGACAAAAAGCCACGTAAATTTGCACCGCAGTACGGCTTTTATAGTAAAATCACAGTCCCGACCCCCGGTTTTTTGTGGTCAAATCTTTTACATTGTACATATAGGCCCTAGGTGTCAAGCGCTTTTAAGTCCTGCGTAAGTATTTATCGACCCTTACCTACTGTGATTGTGCTGGTGGAATCATGTCGCCCCGCCCCGGTAAAATTTATGAATTTTATATCGTATTTTGCAAAATATATTTGTGACGTTACATGGTCATTACTATACTATCACGACTTTATAAACCCCTTCACTGTGATGGAGGAGTTAAAGTCGTAAAAAGTCAAAATCAGCCCATAAAAGGCAGGAACCCCGGCAACAGCTATGGACCCTCAACTAGAGAAAGCTACATAGGTTCTGCCACCCTTGACAGTTCCGGGTCAGGCTACGGCCTTTCATTTAATGAATATTCATGTTACTGAACACATCACAGTACAGTGGAGGTTCAAGGACTTAGAGAATACGCACTTTAGCTTGGTCCCCGAACTGCTATGAAACAGACGATCAAGTTCTTACGTATAAATTGGCAATTCAAAACATGTCGGCCGATACTTATATTGTCGACCAGGGGCCGTACTGGCCGTTGTATTTCCACTGTAAGGTATGGATAAATCGATGTTGTTAACTCTCTGTACATCTAATACAGCCGACATTACCTAACGTTTTACTATACCGTTGCGCTGAGCACGATGTTTATACTGCTCGAGTTCGAAAGTGGCGATTACGACGCGCGGCGCGGCGCAAACGCTCGAGTTTCGTAGGATGATCGTAATTTGGAGAAATAGCCTAAGTACCTCGTTCCATTAATTAAGGATGTTCAGTCGATGATGTCATTGTCCCAGGCCATTGGCAATTTCCTTATAAGTAAAAGAAGGCCTCATGACACCGAGCGTCGAGTATTTGTGATGGTCACCCAGTGTTTACGGAGCCGTCATTATTTACGGCGTGTGGGGTACGGTAGGAAAAATTTCATCGGAAACTCTGAAATTTCGGGTAACGTCCCCTGCCAACCATGATGAATTTGAGTAACCCCAATCTCTCTAACACAGAAATGTTGACGGACCCCCCCCCCCCCATTGGAAAAGTTAAATATAAATACATGTAGGCCTATATGATAAATTTACAAAACTACAATAGTAGTAAAGACCTTTCAAATCCAGGTGTATCCTGTTCGATTATCATCGGTTATTCATGACGGTTGACAAAGTTAGAAACAATAAAATGAAATTCAAAGTTACAACGAAATGTTGATATAAACGCTTATGTTAAAACCAGTATCCAGCCCTATCGTATTGTTTACTTTGAATGGGTATCATGACAGGGTTATCACTGGGATATCTCACAGGACAGAATTTGAAAGTACAGGGGACACACAAGAGGCTAAGGGCGGATTATCAGAGGGGGTGTTCCCACTCTTGTATGGAAAATTGTGAGAATTTATACGTACAATGGTGCAATCGGGTACAATTTTTTCAATTAATTTGTTTTTACTAAGTAAAACTGTCAGAACACCCCAAGGAAGGAGAGCATAAGTTCTTCTCTCGCATCGAAAATTTGAGAAATTGATGTGTGCAATTGGTGCAGTCTGAGCGGTGTTTCAATTTAATTTGCACCAAAAATTTGAGTAACACCTTCTTTCTCTCCACATTTTGAGCAACGCCCTTGTAGATTTCAATTTTTGAGTGACCCCCATCGGATTCCTCCGACCTACCCCAAGGCAGTAAATAATGATGGCTTCCTTACAGTAATTCGATTGTCTGTTATCATTTGAACACGTTCACGCGAAAAGGTCATCTAAGGTCGATCGTCAGATCGCTACATAGCATGATGAATGAATTTGGGTCGACAAGGTTGTCCTGCTGTGAAAAATTGGTATTGATACGAACAATACTAGTTCGGACAGTGTCACAGATCTTGTCATGAATAATTCATGGTAAGATCTGCGACTCTGCTCTGTTGCATTGCACAGTTCGGAAAACAGTTGCAAAATTACACGCCTTCGCTCTTTAAGACTGGTGACACTATTCGGCCAAAATCAGTTTCGTGATTGTCATCAATCTCCGAATAAGAACGCAAAATCACACTGGGGCTGCATTTGAACTGATTGACCGGGAGGGGGGAGCGTGTTTCTCTGTATGATCAGCGGAGGCCAAAGAAAACATGGCAAATAGGTTGGAAACAATTACTGAAATACAGCGTAGTTATCGACCACAATATATAGCATTTCCATCTTCGCTTGCCAAGTCCTGCTGTTCGGGCAGCTGGATGCTTCCCGAAATCAGTTAGTAGTTAGTGGAAGACTCCTGTCTGGCTAACGAGCCGTGCGAGCGGACGATGTAGCATTTCAGGACGACAGGATGTAGACTGCTTAAGGTAGAATGCGTTTCGGCGACTGATCTTGCGATATTCGGCCTGTCAAGCACCTGTTTGGGTCTATCCCTTGTAGTGTTCATTTTGAAGCTCCTTGACTAAATAAGAGTTTCACCAAAATACTTTTATTATGAAAATCAGAAATTTTAATGTAAATTGTCTAGGACGGCGGCCATACACATTTTGAGTTATAAAAGTCAGTAAATATTGGGTATTGTGTTTCTCAAGGTACCAAATTTTGTACGGTGACCCCAATTTTTAAATTTTATTTGGAAAGGGAATTTTTGAAAGTTTGCTTAGGAAAGTTTTAGCAAAAGTTAAATTTCAATTACGAAGCGCTGACTACCTTCTTGGCTGGTAATAACAACAATGTCACAACAAGGGTAAGGTGGTCAGTGACTTACTGGAGCGTTGCTTGGAAACTAATTTGATACCGAGTAAGTTCGTAGAAAAGGTCTAATCTTGATGTAAATGGTCATTTGAACCGATGACGTAATGAAATTTGCCAATATATTTCGACTGCCAATGTTTGATTTCAGTGTGAAAAAAGGGTTGTCCGAATTAAATGACGGATTATGAGACACTTGTCATGAAGGTTGAATCTGATGACTGCGTGTATAATCTTGATTAATTGGGATTTCGAAGAATTTTATTTCTTTAGCGAAGAATTTGACTTCTTCACATTATAGCGACCTCTATCTTGTAGGGTTGACTTTTCATAACGTTCGACGTACTTGCACGGAATAATTTTTGTGAGTCCTCCACAACAGCTCTGTGTTGCATACTTCTATTTCTCCATAAACAAACATTTTAATACTGCTAATGTGATGCCAAAATACTAAAACCACTATTTTCTATTTTAATTTCTATTTTAAATCCGATTTTTACATCAAGTCATTTGCTTTGAAGTTTTATTCAGCTGTGACATGATGATCTGCTTGAGCATACGAACCATATATTGCGTGCCATGTATTTAGAAAATGGCAATGTTGTAGCAGGGGCTGTGAAATGACTGTGAATGACTGTGAAATGGCTGTTAGTGCACAGCCCTGAGATCAGAATGAAATATTAACTTAAAAGTCGTGGGACTTTCCGTAAAAACAGAGAGTGAATGATGTATTTTCTCTGTTCTATTGAATAGTTTTCTCTGTAAGATGGTATGGTGTGGATTTCATCCATGGCCAGTAGTCAAGAATTCTGCACGTTTTACATTATTGCATTTATTCATGAACGAAAAAAAATCACATTTAATACATTTTTTCGTCAAATATCATCGTGAAATACTTTACTATCTAGACTTCGACGGAGGGCCGATCGGATATCCCCGGGAGTTTTGGCCAGCCTTGCATGAAATACACTCAAAAATGCATTATTTCATTTTATGTAATAAATGTAATACACGTAAAAATGTAGTAAATGTAAAGAGCGTATCTAGATCTTAGCACCCATTCTTATAATTTAATTCGTACAGACCTTTAATGTAATGAGTGTAATACATGTAAATATATGTATTAAATTCAAAGAATGTATTTCGTGCAAGCTTAACTAGACCCAGCCCCGATCTTTTAATATAATTATTGCAGAACTGCAGTAAATATAATACATGTAGAAAATGTAGTAAATGTAAAAAAATGTATTTCGTGCAAGGTTATCTACAACCAACTCATTTGAGTGTCTGGATAGAAGGGAATTGCTAAATTACTTGTTGAGTTGATAGTAGAGACCGAAGTTAATTAGGACAGCACTCTGGCTAAACAAACCATAATGCAATGTATACGTACTGATGCCAATCTGTTTTTACAGACACACAAGGATAAACAGTGGAGTGGAGTGTTACATGATTAGTATTACATGCCTGGATTTGAGTGTAAATCAGTGCATTGATTTGAATAGGAACATCCGGGGAGTTAGCGGGCCGGTGAACGATGTACTGACCAGTTTCCATGGTTACCCGGTCCAGTGAAGCCCTTCGACGTTTTCGACGTCAGAGTAGACGCTTAACGCCAGATGTAAAATATCCATGCGTGAACTTCTATGTTGATTTTTGTTAAAATCTGTTTGATGCTGGTTGATAATGGTAAAATTGTTTGAAAATGCTCTTCATGTAACTAAATGTCATATAGTATTGACTGTGAAGAGGCATGTAATAAAAATATTATTGTCTGAATATATGGGTTTATGTGCCCTCGCAGCAGGAGACAATTTGCCCTCCTGGCGTCGGGCAAAGTGTCACCTGCTCTCGGGCACATAAACCCATGTATTCAGGCAATAATATCACCTGCTCTCGGGCACATAAACCCATGTATTCAGGCAATAATAGCCCACACGGACTACCAAAGCCTGGGACATGAAACACTTGGCGTGCGATGTCCTTCACTTTGGGACGAGCTAAACGCAGTCAACATGCTGTTTCATTTGTCTGAAGCAATTATCCTTTCCTCTGTGAAAAGTTTTTTTCTGATGACTTTTAAAATTTTCACTGCTATGTTTTTGCTTTCACAAGATGCAGAGCGTTTAATACTATAATGTTTAGTTGCTATTCCGTGTACAGTCTTTGCATGCCAGTTCACACTATGCTGTTGATCGGCAGCATACAAGACGTACTTGTGTAAAGTTTTGGGGTTTTGATGCTTAAATTTTTCAAAACTGTATCCAGAGATTGTGTAATCAGTTTGATTTGAAATAGTAATATAAAACACTCTGTCGAGATAATATAAAACACTGTGTTGGAAATCGTCGCTGAGTTTCGCTGTCTTTTATCTATAGTTGTCGATCAGTAGCATAAATTACGCATTCGTGACACATAATATGGAGTTTCTCGAGTAAAAGCCCCTAGTTTTACTGCTATTTTGTGTTGCTGTAGCGGGGTCTTATACTCGGGCGGGTATAGTATCCCTAAACCAAAATATTCATGGACTACCAGCTATTGTCACTGGGCTACCAACTTCAGAAAATGGTAGCCCAAGTGGACTACCATGGCAAAAGTTAATTTCGAGCCTTGGCACTTTTTATCGTGGACATTTCCAAACATTTCTACTCAAAAGAAAGTTGAGCAAGAAAGTAATTGAGAGTGGAAAATAAAGTTGATCCAAGGCAAATGTATTGCATGTATAATAGACAATATTTCTTATATTGATTTGTCTTTCACTGGAATGTTCAGCCAACAGGAACAGAAGTACACTCAGAGTTATGCACACAATGCCAGTAGTGTACCCCTGATAGGACAGACTATTGGTAGAATTATCGACCAGACAACTGAAAAATGGCCAGACAAGATTGCAGCCGTTTTTTCTCAACAAGGCATCAGGAAAACGTTTGCACAACTCAGACTAGAGGTAAATGAGTGTAAAATTTTATTAGAAGTGAAACATTATATGAAAAACGTAATTTTACAATGTTCAAGTTGAAAATCTGCATGTATCCTGTCAATTGTGTAATGCCAGAATAACAAACAATTTCTCTCATGCATATTGGCTTATGCCAAGTCCTTTTTAATATCATGTTAGATTAAGACACCCTTTCACATAAAAAATCAAATTAAACAAATAGTTGAATCATCAACCTTTTACATCTGTGTTCAGATTGACAGACTTGCAGCTGGTCTGCTAGCCATTGGTATAAAGAGAGGAGATAGAGTCGGAATGTGGTCTCCAAATCGTTTGGAATGGGTGTTAACACAGTATGCAACAAGTCGTATTGGCGCCATTCAAGTCAATATAAACCCAGCATATAGACCAATGGAGTTAGAGTATGCATTAAACAAGGTATATGTTCATATTTATTGTTCAAAACTTTGCCCTTTCTTAATTACAATATATGTTTTATGTTACCCTGTTTTGCTTTTGCAATAGAAATAGGATTCACTCCTTTAGAGGCGTAGTAGAGGTTTTTTAATAGTTAATGGTATTTTCTACATGCATTAAACTAAATGGTGTTGAGTGAATAAAAGGTACATAAATCATAATTCTGTCGATGAAAATTTGTTGTTAGCTCTCATCTGCTGTCAACCTGGTGGGCAGTTGGTACCTGTTGACTTCAATATGTATGTATGTATGTATGTATGTATGTATGTATGTATGTATGTATGTATGTATGTATGTATGTATGTTAACTTCAAAGACCTGAACACCACTTTATGCATCATCTTTGTAGTGTTTGCCGTGAAATTATGTCATGTTTTGAAGGTTGAAATAAGTGTTTCAGTCTAAAAATTATGCAAATTAACCTTGAAATTGAAATTCTATAAGAAAAGATTAAAATGTACCTAAAGCTAATTCTGAGATAGCTATTAGGGTTTTTAGGCGCTATATACAGGGACCTTCTTAAGATAACTGATGATGAAAGTTTCCCACATTAAATTTTGGGATGAATCTTCCCACTGTGGTCAAAACAACTTCGTCTTCAAAAGCAATAACAGTTTTGGAATTTAAAAGGTAGTAAATATCGTCATGTGATGAACATTACCAGATATTGTAATTTTTCTGAAAACGAGACTATCAGCGTATGCTAATCTCAGTGCAGTTTATGACTAAAAAGGCATCCACTTCCACCAAGTTCAGAACACAAAAAGATATATCAACTTTTGATTAGGAATCAACAGAAAATCAGATCTAGTTGGGTAGTTGTTAGATACTGGTCAGCATATTGGTCAGTGCTCGTCCCTCGCTTAGCAACAGTCTATGCCACTGTCATTGAAGAGGTTAATTATTTTAATGAAAAGTTTACTGTTTCTAGTGAAAGTTTCAATTTACTGTGTATTTGGTATGTTTCTGAAAAAGAGCTTTCGATTTTGGTTGGCAAGTTCTATGGGATGACCTAATTCAGACTTGCCAAAATGATAATGAACATTGCATAATCAAATTTTATAGGTACGTTGCCTCACTTGTAGTCAAAATATGTTCTTTCTGTTCAATAATCATTTGGCTGATAACTGAGAAATAGGTTTGGCTGTGCCTAGGAATGACTTCTGTTGGATTTGAATATTGCATTGTTGTGACATTTACAGTTGAAATTTTTATGTCTAAATTTCCCATATTTGGCCAACAATTTCTTCTTGCATCCAGTAGTGTTCAAATCTGGCATGTCAAGATTACATTATTACTGATCAAATGACAGCAATGGTATCATTCATGCTATCTTTGAAGTGTGGGTACAGTTCAAAATAGCATCAGATTTCATGGGATGATATTTAGAAATGACCATGTCATAATTTTTTGAAAACTTTGAGAAACCAAGGGCAATACAAATGATAAATATTGTACTTTCTTTCCATCAAGATATTCAGTAAAAACACAAAAATTAATGTATATTAAGCAAAATGTCACAACTGACAAAGCTTCATCAGCTGCTCATTCATTTTTTGGCAGTTGGCAAAGTAGAAAGTAGAAAGTAGTAAATTTCTTTACTCAACTGTCTTCACTAGAATGTCACCTGTCAAATTTCACCATTTTTTGAGATACTAGCACATTTTGCATATTGACATATGGGCTATATTAATAATGTCATTAAATACTTAATGTTTTAAATACTTTGCAATTGTCATGTTTTCTGAAAAGATACGCTACAATATGAAACTTTGGCTAATGTTTATCA
>LD352124.1:0-13261 GCA_001465055.1 Ptychodera flava | reverse complement strand
CAGCCTGACTGTTGACTGGCTATCATGTATGATGTAATCACTACATTATTGCTTGCCTTAGAGTGTACCACTGCCAGTGGATAATATAACCCATCAGCCTGACTGTTTCATGAAATGTAATTTGTTGCCAACTGGTACACGTTTGACAAACCTTGAAGTGATGCATTATTTTGCTCTTCTGTCATCCGTTAGTTCTGAAAAGACATTCCTTAACCCTTTCACCACCATGGTTTGTCCCAAATCCATTGTGTTCTATGGTAAAGTTGGACCTGTATACAGGGAACTGGGGGGTGAAAGGGTTAAATTACAGAGGGCAACATTTTTGCTGTTTTTTGTACCTCTTTGGGAATACCATTCATTTTTATGACAATTCCACATTTTGCCAGTCACATTTGAGTGGTAAAATTTAATTTACATTAGGGCGATGTAAGACATTTACTTTTAATTAGTCTGAATTAGCTGGCACTAAACTTGAACTGAAATGCTGTTTCAGCCTCATGCCGAAAGAAATTTCAAGCTCCTTTATTGATAATCAATAAAATGCATTATAAAAAAACTGATTATTTATCAAATAAATAAATAAATAAATAAATAAATAAATAAATAAATAAATAAATGGAATCACAGGTGCATGAGTACCATAATGATGAAGATGGAAGACATCTGTGACAATGTAAGTACAAAAACTCAAACTAAAGTAAGCGAAACCAAGCCATTGTCATGAAGAGCCATATTCTTGCTTGCCAGACATGGTGAAAACCAGTCTTTTTAGGAAGTTGTCACAGTGAAGAGAAGGTGTACAAATTCTGTTCCTAACTTCTCTGGTAATCTCACCGTCCTCAAACTTCGTGGGGCAGCATATCTGTGATCAATAGTGTTGCATGTTGTTCTTGTTCTGGTTAATCACTCATGGCAGCAGGTTCTGATGTGAGATTGATGTTTTTGCATTGGTTTCATGATGACTGAAAACTGGTTGGCGATGGTCTGGTTGGTTGTGCTGCCCTGCTGTGTCGTCAACTTCACTGTCAGTGCGTTAACAAAAGTTAACAGCTGACCAACAGACTTCTTTAAAAACTCAACATCCCCGTCTCTTTTCTGACTGTGTTTGCAGCATTTGATTCGTTCGTCATCACCATCTGTCATCAGCTCATGGTTCACTCCACACCTACATATTCATCCAGTTGTGCAATGTGCTGTCATTGTTTCGCTGACCACTGTTTTGATACGGAATAAAAGATATACTTTCACCATAGTGTTAATTTCTTCAACAACATGTTTCTAGTGAAACAGTGGTGTCATCTTTATTTTGTAAAACAATTTACCTTAAAAAAGTTAATAAAAAACCTTGTAGCAAGGAACAAATATGACGTCTGGCTTGCTGTTATAACAAATTACAATGAGCAGTATTTTGCAAAGGGTCAACCCAAATTGTTAGTTTGCAAACCAGTGAAATTGAGTGCATTACTCTGTTGGCTGTATCAAAATTAGACACTTGAAAAAAATGTGGTGGGACCTTAGCTTTTCTTTTGTAAAAGATGTATAAAAGAGGCAACTGATGATTGAGAAAGTTTGGACTACTGACGTCTGATAGTTTGTGTCATTATCATGATCTTATAGGTGAGTCATATTCAGAGGGGCTGAGATTTCAAGCTGTCTCTGCCCTGGGGTTAAAGGTATACTGTCACCTGTTCCAATTATGCCACAGTTACCATGGAAAGAGAAAATCTAACTAATCACAGATTTTAAGCGGGTGGCCACTTTTTAAAAACAGCGCCCTCACATGGGCATTTTGAATACCAAGGAATGCCCCTTTTACCATATATGGGCATATTTAGATTACAGGTGACTGTATACCTTTAAGCAGGTTCAGTAGGACATGCATATCAGTAGGCCTGTTATTGATGATGATGAATGATATCTCACAATGTTGTTCAAGGTTTGCGACATCATTCCAATCTCATCGGCTCAATTTTTATACAGCTACCATTATTTATTCATTCTCAAAAGAAACTGACAAAACTTTAAACATTTCTCCATGCAACATAATGTGACACAACGCTTTTTCAAAGGAGTGAACTTATATTTGTTACATTCATCTTCCAGCTGGAAATAATAACCTTGACACCATGATGACAGCAAGTTTGCATTTATATTCCCTGGCTTCAAGCTAGCTTGGCAATTGTAGCAAATCAAGAAAATATTGCCAGTGTAGCTATGAAATAGATACAGCAGGAACGATGTCGCCAGTTTATTTCTTTGTGCAACCAGTTCAAGCTTGCCTATGACCCTACCTGAACTGCCAAGTGCATAAAAGCATGGTCAAAGTTAGACTTGCTTCAAGTCTGTAGGCATGTAAATATCAAAACAGAACTTCAGCAGACTGTCAGCCTTGGTGGTAGGCTGGTGCTTAGATCATGGGGTGAGCACCTGTTACTGCTCTGATGAGACAAGCCAAGCCACTAGAGGGCAGTCTAGGTCAAAGTGTCAACTCCCTTTCACACCACATGGGGGTGCCCTGCACAAAAGGGGCCCTTGTAAAGTGCGCGACAATTGTGCTGATACAAAAATGGTCAAGTTTCATCACAATGTATACATGGCACTGTATATTGCGCATTACCGGGTATATCATACCAGTATATTGATGGTGCAAATACAGTGATCTGATTGGTTGAGATGCGAAAAGAACTGTGATATATTGGTGATATACCACAGCTGGCATGTGCACTAGCTCTCAGCTTGAGGAAAAGTCCTTTTATGACGTTCAGCATTTCAATATACGGTTATGATATAATAGCAATAAATCACACCCAGCGACAGTATACCATTCAATGTTGACCATTTCACTTCATATATGCACTCGCTATCGCTCGTGTATATAGGTCATGAACTGGCCAAAATCTTGTGGTATACCATCACTGGGTGCCCATTATTGCTGTAGTATGCAAGGTTATATGTGGCTTACCTGTAGGTTATATTTTATGTGTCAACTGCACCTAAATAGTCTCTAGTATATGTTAATACAGTCCCTCCACCAGACTATGACAGTAAACACTGCGACAAGACTCCTGGCTGTAATTCATACACAAAACATTTAGCAGTCTACTGTTTCCCATCATTAACAGCTGACATCAATCCTTATACCACTGCGGTTTGAACCAATCCCATTGTTTCCTCTGGTAAAATTTAACTTTTAGAGAGGGAAATTGAGGTGAGAGGTTTAAAATTTGAGCATAAACTTTTTATTTCTAGCAGCTTCAAACATTTGTGTCTGCGATTGACAATTATGTAAACTGTAAAGATTAGTTAGCAATATATTCTATCAATGACATGCTATATACACAAAGCACATTTCTGTGCAATACTGTAGTTAATGTATTTTCTGTCTGTTTTTTATGCAGGGTACAACAGGATCACCAAAAGGAGTTACTTTATCTCATCACAACATTGTTAATAATGCGTATCTTGTTGGTAGGGCTATGGAATACCATACCAAGGTATGTATTTTTACTCTGGGTTAAAAAGGCATGTATTTAGTCTGATTTGGCGCTGAAAATTAATCTCACCATAAAAGCAGAAATGTTATATTGCACATTCCTAGATTTCTACAAGTTGCTATTTTAAGGTAGTATGCAGCTCAAAAGTTAAAGACTTAAACTTTTGCTCAAACTTTCGTTAATGAAACTTTCAGCCATTCTCTTACTAAATCAAGAATAAAAATAGGGGGTCACCATGCAAATTTTGGTACTAGAGAAACAAATAACCCAAGATATATTGATGTTTAAAATTCAAAATGGCTGCCATCCCTGTGTTAAGCCTATGGAGAAAAAAATAAAATTTTCGATTTTTGAAAAACTAAGCCGTTGAAAAGTTTTCTTACACAAAGAGCTTTACAATGAACCCCACAAGTGGTAGATCGGAAGAGAATTGTAAAAATTTAAGAGTCCAAATATCTCTCCCCGAGGTGCGATCTACCTTAAAGGGAAACCTATGTCCAGCGACTTTGACAGTTTATCCCTTCAAAAATCACCCTTGAGTAAAATGCAGCTCAAATTTGCAACATAATTGCACGCGCTGACGACTACGGCACGACGAAAAGAGAACTTGAAGTAGACGACATTTATGGAAATGAGCCCGGAATTCCATGGGCGCGAAAGGGCTCATGGGAGAAGCGTGCGTGACGTCATCCGCGATACAGACGATTGTAGCTTGCAGCTAGAGGAGTACTGTGAACAGTTCAGCGCGTTCGTAAGACGACTATGGAGAGTTCGGACCGCGATATTTCTGCCATCGAGTATTACTTTTCCCTGACTGAAATCAAACCATACTAATTTGAACCTGTCCAAGATATGTAATAATTAGAAAGCACCTCAAAACATCGTTCATATCTTGGTTGCTTGCGTTTTGTGCTTGATTCAGCGGAGGGAGTCACTGTGCTTGTACAGACCCCGAACTGGATTGAAGAGACTGAGTGACCCTGCGATCCTTCAACGCTACGTTTCTAAAACAGAGTTTTCTGTATCAGTCGCTTAAAATTAATTTTTTGTTCGTGAATGATACGGAATGATTGACTGATTGTATGTGTTACCGTGTAAGTCGAGCTTGGCCAGATCTTTAAGGTTGCGAAATCTCCGATATGTATCAAAAAATATTTATTCGCGATTTGACAAATCTATTATAGTGTCGTCTGTTTTTCGAAGCTGGTGTCGAACTTAGGAAGTCGGACTTACTCAGATCTACAAAGTGATGAAATCGCCGATATAATGAATATTTGCCCGCTATTTAAAACAATAGTATCGTCTTAAAGCTTGTTGTAAGGAATGTGTTTCATACAAGACCAGCCCAAACTCCCGATGATTTCCGATATGTCCTCTGTTCAAGTCCCGATCGCCAAGTAAAAATGTTTACATGTAAAGAATGTAATTTGTGCAAGGGCCTCCCGAGTCCCGATGATATCCGATCGGCCCTCTCGACGAAGTCCCGTGTGGACATTTAATGAAAAAAAAAGCTTTACATGTAAAAAATGTATTTCGTGCATTAATAAATCTAATAATGTAAAACATACAGTATTCTTGACTTCCGGCTATGGATGCTATTTTTGAACTGAGAGTCGGACAGAGGTATTCGGGTGGTCAGATCTGTTAGGTGGTGAAATCTCTGATATACATCGGATATTTACCCACGATTTGACAAAGTATCGTCTAGTATCAGAGTTAAAGTCCTAAGTCGCCGATATTTATCGGATAAATATCCGTGATTTCGTAGACCCGGCATGCCAACACCACACAGTGCAAGTAAATCTAGGATCGTCTGGTATTGATATTAGCCTAGGAGTTCCGGCGCAATTGATATTTATCGGGTAAATATAATATCGGCGATTTCTCACACCCGGCGTGCCGAGACACAGTAGGCAAAAAGTCATTCCAATATCTTGTAATATCAATATTACAAGGTATAGTCCCGAAATTGCTATATTTATTGGTTATATATCGGAGATTTGGCAGACCCGGGATGTCAAGATAAGAGACGCTTTGTGTAGTTTCGTCGTCGGATTTTAGAGTCCCGAAATCGCCTATATTAATATTTATCTGGTTAAAACCGGCGATGGTAGGCTGACTCAGCATGTCAAGATACGAACCGCATTGTGTAGTATCGTCTTGTATCGGTATCAGAATCCCGAAATCCCTTATAAAACAATCATCCTGAAAGAATTAGAACATAACGTTGTATCTTTTACAGACTGGATTTTTAAACTCGCCCGACTTTCTTTAGCCACTGTCTTCGAAAAAGCTGTTCTGTGGGAAGACGGTAAAAGCTGACTCCGTTTGTTCTTCCCTGAGTGATTTTTGCACTCAACTGAACAACAGTTAACTATTTTTTATGCTACTGAGCATTAAAGAGTCGTAACTCCTGCAGTCATAGACTCCAATGCTTTGGTAGGCTGTCACACACGTTCGTGTATTGCCGATGACGTCATGCATGCTCCTCCCATGAGCCCTTTCGCGCCCATGGGATTCCGAGCTCATTTCCATAAATGTCGTCTACTTCAATGTCTCTTTTTGTTGCTCCGTAGTCGTCGGCGCGTGCAATTATGTTGGAAATTTAGCTGCATTTTATTCAAGGGTTATTTTGGAAGGGATAAACGGTCAATGTCGCTGGACTTAGGTTTCCCTTTAAGTAGTACTTAACCCTTTGAGCGCCACAGTCCATTTTTGTCGCCTTTATAAAATATTTCCCAGTCTATTTTTTTAGATAATTGCCAAAATTTTGATAAAAAAAGTGTAGCCAATGAAATGTGATGTTGATTCGGTATGATCAAAGAAATTACAAAAAAATTTATAAAAATTGATAAAATGTTGCCCTAAAATTTTGATGGGAAAATTACAGCACTCAAAGAGTTAACAGGACATTTTTATATACATTGACTTGTTATGTTCACCCCATTTATTTGATTTAGAAATACTGAGCTCTGTTGCCTTGTCTCTGAAAACTCTCACCTTACTTACTATGTAATCCAAAACAATTTTTGGATGAAAAAGTGTTCTATAAAACTCGAAGCATTGAAACAGAACACTGATAGTTAACAATTTTAGCTCCACTTTGTGGATTTTCTATCATCCATCAACATTTATCTTCTCAGAAACCGCTAGTTCCATTGCTTTGAAATTTAATATGCACACATTTAGGGATGACCTTGGTCAGAATTTTTCAAATTGTGGCAGAATTTGTGTATTTGTATTTGGGGCAATTTTTACCAGTTTTGTTAAAAAAGTCATCTTCTCTGCAACTGCCTGTCAAGTGGCTTTGAAATTTGGCAAGTAGCTTGCTTAGGGTGACCATGGTCTGGTGTGTTCAAATCATGGTTGAATTTGCATATTTGTATTTTTTGGGCAATTTCTGTAATTTTGCACAAAAAAACAGCTTGGCAAACTGGTTTCATAATTAGTTCCAGAGACCAGCTCTGGAACTGTTAGTCTTTGCTCACTTTCTTTCTTTCTTTCTTTCTTTCCGGTATTACTACCATAGAACATGCTATACACAAATTTTACCTTAATTACCCAGAATGCATTGTGGCACACTTATGACGTCATCGCTCAGCTTGGATGGGGTTTATGGACATTTCTTGTTTGTTTATTTATTTTGTTTTGCATTGCTCAACTATCATATTTCGTTCAGCTATTAATAATTCTAGCTTTCTTTCGCTTTGTTTTTGGTTACTTTTTAGTCCCCGCGGACGAAGTCCGGCAGGGACTTATAGATTGGGTCCCGTCCGTGTGTGCGTCCGTCCGTCCGTCCGTCCGTCATCAACAGTTTCTCGGACACTGCTGAACCAATTTTGTTCAAACTTGGCACAAAGGCATAGCACTATGACCTACAGATGCACATCGATTTATTTTGCGATACGATCCAATATGTCCGCCAGACGGCCATTTTATTACAATTTTTTCATGTACAGAGCCATAACTCAGACATGTTTCAACCGATTTTATTCAAAGTTGGTACAAGGACATTGACCAATGTCATAGATATGCACGTCAATTTGTTTTGTGATATGATCCAATATGGCCGCCAGGCGGCCATTTTGTTTCGATTTTTTCATGTACAGAGCCATAACTCAGGCATATCTCAACCGATTTTATTCAAAGTTGGTACAAGGACATTGACCTATGTCATATATATGCATGTCGATTTCTTTTATGATACTCTCCAATATGGCCACCAGGCGGCCATTTTATTACGATTTTTTTTCATGTACAGCGCCATAACTCAGACATGTCTCAACTGATTTTATTCAAAGTTGGTACAAGGACATCGACCTATGTCATAGTCATACATATGCACATTGATTTGTTTTGTGATACGATCCAATATGGCTGCCTTGTGGCCATTTTTTTTACGATTTTCCATGTCCTGAACCATAACTCAGACATGTATCAAGCAAATTTATTCAAAGTTGGTACAGGGACATTGACTTATAGTATACATATGTACTTCGATATAAATATATACTTTGATTTGTTTCTCGATATGGTCCGATATGGCCACATGGTGGCAATTTTGTTATGGTTTTTTTCATGTCGAGAGCCATAACTCTGGCAAGTCTCAACTGATTTTATTCAAAGTTTGTACCTGGACATTGACTTATGTCATACATATACATGTTGATTTTTTAAACAGTAAGATCAAATATCGCTGCGTGGCGGCGATTTTGTTACAATTTTCTCATGTACTGAGCCATAACTCAGACATATTTCCAACAGTATCATGAAAAGTTGGTACAAGGACATTGACATATTTCATACATGCTCGTCAATTTGTTTCACGTCATGTAGCAGTATCATGTCAATTATTGAAGTTTCATAATTAGGCTAATATGTCAAGAAATACTGCATCAAATTTCATGAAACTTTGTACAGATGTTAAGCTCACATTGCTTTAACAGTGAAAAAGACATTTATCAGTGTCATTTTAATTAATTTGTAATTGCATATGTAATGAACTTTCCTAATTAGAGTGACTGATATATCCACAAATACTACGTCAAATTTGATGAAACTTGATACAGATGTTGATCTCATAGTGTTGTAAATACTGCATTAAACTTTATGAAATATGGTACTGGTGATAATCTATTAGTGTTAGGATAGTATGAAAAAATGTTTTGCAACATCCTGTCAACTAATTCCCAGTTGACTCATTTAATGACCTTTAGGATAGTGGCCTCCATTGGTTTTATGTTTTTCATTACCATGGAACTCATTCTTGGCCATTGAGTGCCATCTGTATCAAATTATTTTTATCACAGGACCTGTAATCAAAGTACCCATTAGCAAGTGGGGACTGTGTCATCAACGATGACTTGTTTATTTTATTTTTCTCTAAATACTCACCGTACGTGGCGCTATACTGTTTCGCCCGAATGCTCATGGGTTGAATGAGATTAACAATGGCGGCGGATACGATCGCTTCGCTCGCATAGAGAGAGAAAAGTAGGCTTTCCGTAAGTTTACAAGCGCGGCTGGGCACATCGTGTACCTAGGCGAGGTGGGTGTGCTCGAAAACGAAGATCAATGCAAAATTAGGATTCAAAATTGGCTGTTTTGGCGGAGAAACTGCCCGCCGTATTTCTGAGGAGCCACCAGCGATTTGTTCCTATATCAGTCTGCGGGGCTGTGGTGGGAGGCCGTTTAACGCCGGTAACACACAGCCCTGCCATGCAGAGCTAGGCATTCATAGTGAACTGTCTGTCACCGCACCGGCATGCGTTGGCTGCACGTAAAAGCAACTCAACTTTCCAAGATCAAACGGTCAGTATCTTGTGAAAACAGCGACATAGCAATGAAAATTGTTTTAGTTTGTGCTTTTAATCAAATGAAAATGCATGTGGCCTCGGTTTTCTATTTCAACGGCCTAGGTCCGATGTTTCCTCTTGTCTGATCATCGTCGTAAACCACACGCCTCTTTTACAGCTACAACTCAGCGCTACCCGTCAAGCGATTGATTTTTGCGTAGGTCAGCAGAGCGAAAATTATTGCTCTGGCTCGCGAGAATGTCGTCTGATATACATTTCCGTGCTTTGTCGCCCCCGTATGTATCTGTTGCGTTTTTACCGTACATGTAGGCATTTGTAATCTGTGTACCGGTACTGTAATTCCCCGGACTGCCTTGCTTTTAGTTGTATTATGGTGTTTACTGCTATCAGCCCTAACTATAGGTCCGTGCTTGAATATTAAAATCCAAAGCACTCTTTCATCCTGCACCTATCTTTGTCACACATTCTCTTGTTTCTTCCGCTGCTATGTGTGAGCTCTGTAGGCAGAATTAATTCTAGCTGTCTCATCTTTGTGTTCTTTGAATGTGACAGTCTAGACTATGTACTTATTCAAGTACCAACACATCACATGGTGGGATAAATTTCATCAAAACAATCAGATTTGTAATAATTATCGTCCTCTCATATTCTTCTCACCAGCATTATATAATCGGTGTTCCAGTGCCATTGTATCATTGCTTTGCCATGGTCCTTGGTAGTCTATCTGGTCTACTGAATGCCTCAACTGTCGTATATCCATCTCTGTCATTTGAACCCCTGGCATCACTTCAGGCAATAGCCAAAGAAAGGTAAGTCACCAGAAGCAACCAATGAGATCTCAGATTTGACACAAGTCATTAGATGCAGCAGCCAATCAGAGATAAGTTGCCACAGGCAATGGCTTATAGATGACCATGTGTAGATGGTAAATAAAAATGGAAAAAATGCTTATTTCCTGTTATATTTTTGCATCTTGTGTAATATTGTGGTGTCAAAAGGATAACATGGGGAGCCTGAAGCTCGCCCTCAGTGGTCAGGCCAAGAAAAAAAAACTGCTGTTCCCATAACCCAGCCTACCCTATTTTTTACCTGCCAACCCTAAACTTTTTAAAGCTACGTAAACACAGAAGTAAAAAAAAAGAAAGAAAAAACCCATAAAATCATGCATTCTTTACCTGGTACTTGATTTTTGCTTGAACGAAGATGTCTTTTATGGTTTTATTTCTTTTATACATATGATATGTTTTTCTAGAAATGTTGTGGCCAGTGTTTGATCATCCAGAACCCCTGAAAAATGCATACTTAGAAATTGTATGGATAAAAACATCCCTGCCGACCTACCTACCCTATTTTCGTAAACCATATTATCGGAACAGCACAAGTTATTTTTTTTGGCCTCATCAGGGTCCATAATTACACACTCCGGCATTGCCAGTATTTATACTCAATCATGCTTTTCACGTTGCTTGGCTCGGAGCTCTTGACATGTAATATTGTGGTGTCTAAAGGGAAACAATTGTACATTTCATATCATTCTGTGTTACCTGAATGCTTTACATACAAACCAAAAATGTAAGGGATGAAATTGACACAAATATTTTACTGAAAACCCCCAAAAAGAGCAAAATGGTCAAATATTGTGAAATTATGTATTGTATAATCCATAAAAGGCAAAATTTTGGTGAAGAACACTTTTTCCAATTTGTTAAATTTTTTTGCAGGGAAGTTCTAGTGTACCCATAGAAGTAAATGATATTTAAGCAATATTTGTATGCACTACCTTCATCAGCGTGTTCATTTTTAGCCAGATGCCTGCCAAATTGACCGGCTACTACAGTATTTTGACCGGCTACTTTCCAGCACTGTTTCGCTCTCTAGGCCCGAAATTCTGGTTTTGACAACAATATTTTGAGTTTTTGGTGGTCTGGCAAGTCGAAGGTTATATTTCAAAAGTACCAATGTGGCTATATGCAGTCAAGTAATTTACGCAGCAAACTTGTTGCTATGTATTACATGTATACTAGGAATCACTCTCAAGGTCAACCTTGCTTTCGATCCTGATCACAACCTGAATTATTCTGATGTTCACATCGGGTATAGCCGAACATTGGACTAACATACAATTAGGTTAACGGTTATGGCCAAAAATAGATGACCATTTTCAAATGAAGCCAAAGTTGAGGTCGCTCAAATGCGGAAGAGAAAGTTGACGCTTGAGACGCTTTAGAGCTTTGGTTTTCTGTGTATGAGTTTGACTTTGTCTGATGGATTTGGTAGGTTTTTGATCAAATCTAAAGCGACCTTAGGTTACTGAGTCTCATTTTTCATACTTTTGAAACGCCATGTCAATCCATCCATGGTCGATCACAGTGTCAAAATTCAAGTAGGTCGATATCGCATTGTGTGTGTCGTGGAAGAGAAAGTTGACGCTTGAAAACTTTGATTTTCTGCGTAAGAGTAGGACTTTGGTTTTGGTAGGTTTTAGATCAAATCTAAATAAACAAAAAATTACTTTGTCTCATTTTTCGTACTTTTGAAATGCTATGTCAGTCACAGGGTAAAATTTCACATCGACTGATATCACGTTGTTTGTACTGTATCCCAATCGACTGCCGCTGTGTTGTACACATACCGGTAGTATAGTTTGGCATTCAGTGTCATCAGTTTGGGATTTTATGAATTATGAACACTGAAATGTAGCTGTCTTTTTCAATTATCATCACCAAAAAAATCTACAATCAGCTCGTTTTATTGTCAAATTAGTACAGTGAATTAAAATCACTGAAAATTGTTTTCCTATAATTCATTGAATAGAATAAACTGTTTATACCGATTTTACTGCATCTTCAGTCAAGTTTATTTAAATCAGTAACATACCGGTACTGTACTGGCAGACTGGTCAGGATTCTAGCGGATAGTTTTCTGGGTTGTGAAAATCCTTAATCTCAGATGTATTTCAAAATGTTTGTTCAAGTCATGAGCTAAATATAATTCTACACAGCAGTCTGGTGAAATTTTGCTATTCCACCCTTGGCAACTGAATGCAGTTATCCTTATGATAGGCCCGAGTGATATCAAATCAATTTTTCTGACGTTTTTCTTAAAGCTTTATCCCACGAAAACATGTTGTAATTGATTGTGATGATGATAATTCTGTATGCTGAAATGGTCTTTCATACAGTACAAGAATATACAAAGTTACTCCAAAATGTCTTCAAAATTTAAAAATTTCTTGCACACCCCTCCCTGAAATCCTCCCTCTGTGTGTCTTTCATACACTGTATAAGAATACATAAAATTGTTCAGAAACGTCTTCAGATTTTAAAAAAATCCTTAACACCTTAACTCCCTTAATAGGCCTTATGCTGAAATGGTCTTTCATACAATACAAAAATTCATGAAATTACTCCAAAATGTCTTCAAAATTTAAAAGTTTCTTGCACACAGGGAGGGGTACACCCTCCCTGAAACCCTCCCCCTGTGTTATGTTGGAATAGCCTTTTATATACTGTATAGACCAGATATGAACTGAAAATGCTCACGTTTCAGTATATATTGCAGTTGTATAAAATTGAACCTTTGCCACATGTTTGCAACTTCATTGAAAGTATTATGATTACCATAATGAAGAATATTCACCACATTAATTCTAAAAGGTCATGAAGTATACAAATATAAAAAATATTAAAGTTCTTTGACTGCTGTCATTGTATCATGAAATATGCAAATTAGGAATTGGCTGAAGAGAAAATGCTTAAAGGTATGGAAATCGATCCCAGGGCCTAGGAGTGGCACATGTAAAACAGTGTGTATCTTTGCGTCAGAGGCGGAATAAATCTATTTATCCAGGAAATCTTAATCCCGACTGCTATGTTTGTACGCACATAGAGCCAGTAGACGTTAGGGACACAAAAAACAACACGAGGAACAAACAGGCAGTGGTTTTGAACA